>CAKNYM010052122.1:200073-221880 GCA_932195095.1 Andricus curvator | reverse complement strand
CACGTCACACACACACACACACACACACACACACACATATATATATATATATATATATTGTATATATATAAAATTGCACCCGCTCCCAGCGAAATCGCGGTAAAATTTCAACTGTAACCACGTCTCACGCCCGTGAGATAGGTGGTTAAAGTCTGCGACGAATTCAATACGATGATCCGAGAAAAATTCTCGTGCACCCTGAGGACACGGAGCGATCCAAGGACGACCGCCTTCTGCATTTTCCCCGCAAGTGTCTCAGCATTTTGTTGACATACAGGGATGCTTTTCAGGCTATTAACCAGTGAAACCTTGGCACCTCCAAGAGCGCCGATGATTAAGACGATTAGCTTAACAGAATATTCCGGGTATAACCGTCGCAACTCCCTTATGAGATCTTTATACCTCTCTTTCTTTTCTTTTTCCTTGGCTGTGACTTTTTTGTCACCTGGTGCCGAAAATTCGATAACGAACATGGTTCGTTTCTCGAAGTCAAGGAGAACCATGCCAGGCCTCGAGTACGCAACAGAAACAATTGTCGAGGACATGAAGTTCCAGTACATGCGGCACTTCTTGATTTCGACAATTGACTCTATTTCCCTAGGAGCGTTCAGCGGAGCGGTATTTGGGCTAATGCCGTAAGAGTGACAGAGATGGTAATAAAGCATTCTTAGTGCCGCATTGTGCCTTTGGATGTAGGTCGTTCCCGGATGAGTTGGACAACTAAATAGTATTTGTCATAGATGCTCGGGGTGTGCATGACACGCTCTGCAGCTATCATCGGGAATGTTTTGGCTCAAAACGTGGCGACGGTATGCTAGAGGGGAAATGACACCGTCTTGACATGCCAAAATGAAACCCTCCGTGCCCGACTTCAATCCAGGTGATTTAAGGAAAGCAAACGTTAGCTCATAAACATCGACTGATCTTCCACTTTTTTCTGGAAGATGCCGTGCATCCTCTTGTCGAGGAGCTGTTCGCGGAAGTTTTTCTCCTGTACTTTCTTAATCCGGGCCTTCAGAAGTGAGTATTCAAGATGGATAAGATTTGATACATTTTGCTCACCCCTGATATTGAAGTCAAGGCCGAGTGTTTCAGCAGCCTCCTTCGCTGCTTTGTACAGAAACGCCCCTTTGCCCACTTCTTCGTGTTTCCTGATCATTCTAAGAAGAGGGTCTTCTCCATTTGCGACTATATATGCTGTACCCAGAATAATCCTGTTGTGAACACATTCAAGATCCAGTATTCCGCGACCACCTTGACGGCGTGAGATGTAAAGTCGCGGAAGAGAAGACATAAGGTGCATGCCTTTGTTCATGTGCATAACCTTTCGGGACCCGATATCGAGGGATCTGAGCTCGTCCTTCCTCCATGGAACTACTCCAAATGAATGGAGTACTACTGGGACGGCATAAATGTTTGTCGCAGATACTTTGTTCCTCGCCGACAGTTCGGAAGACCATATCCGTCGGATGAGACGTTTTTATCTGCATCGGAGAGTATCCTTTATAGATGTCACGTCCTGAATGCGGCTCTGTGGCACGCCCAGGTATGTATAGGTCTCTCCAGCACCAAGGTGTTGTATAGCGCTTCTGTCGACGAGCTCAGGATCTTCGCGGATGCCATTAAGTTTTCCTTTCTTCAAATTAACCTTGGCGCATTTCCCTACCCCGAACTCCATTCCAATCTCTTGAGTGTACTTTTTGACAATGTCAAGAGCTAGATGTAGTTTCTCTTGATTTTTAGCATAGATCTTGAGATCATCCATGTAAAATACATGAGTGAACTTATGCTTTCGATCTCCGGGTTTGCCGCAGAGGTACCATTCGGAATGGCGAAGTGCGAGAGATAGTGGCAATAATGTGAGGCATTAAGCTGTCTATGCAGCTCACGATGTGTGGATAAACCTTTAAGCTTTCCAAGAGACAGATGATAAGTCTATAGGAGGTTGAATCGAAAGCTTTCCGGTAATCAATCCAGGCCATCGATAGGAATCGCTGATCGGATGCTGCGTATTTACAGACACATCTATCGATGAGCAAGTTCTCCCGACATCCTGCTACGCCTTTCTTTGAGCCACGTCGTTCATACATCTCTCGCCACACAGGTCCAATTGTCCGAAGAATCCTATCATTTAGGATAGCTGTGAAGATCTTATACAGTGTTTTCAGACAAGTTATTGGCCTGTAATTCTTAGGCTCAGCTAAGTTGCCCGTCTTCGGCAGGACCACTGTGCGCCCTTCCACCAACCACTCCGGAATAGGCTCTTCCGATTTTAGAGATGAGGCGAAAACTCGGGCCAGATGCTGGTGGGTTGAAGGAAACTTCTTCCACCAGAAGATCTTGATACCATCGGGTCCCGGAGCGGAATAGTTCTTCATGCCTCTTAATACGTTTTTCACCTCCTCGGTAGTGATAGGTGTTATGAGGGTATTGCACAGCTCCTTGAAGCTATTTATGTTCTTTGAGGCTTCCTCAAGTGGATGTTGGACTTCCTAGACTTCTCTCCAAAATGCTTTGACCTCCTATGGTTTGGGCGGATGGTCGACAGTAACTGGAGGGTCTTGGAAGAGTCGAGATGGGTCAGACAAAAAGTGCTGATTTTCTCTGACCCACCTCTCTCTCCGCTCTAGACTTCTCCTAGCGTTCGATAGTACTCGTATTCTGTCAACAATATGCTGCCTGATGGTCAGTGGCTTTGACTTGTTGATTGTGTGATGACGGATCAGCAGTTCGCGCGCGAACTGTCGAACCTTGGCAGTGAAAGTCCTGCCAGATGTTATGTAGTCAATCACACACTGAATGCGGGACGCGTACTGTCTTGCCCAGCCTATCTTTGTGCTGAGTTGATGCATTCGTCTTTTGGTCTTATGATCAACCGTTGGTTTTGTTTTACGGTTAGCATCTGCCAAAGTTCTCGCCGCATTGTACACAACACAATTGATAGTCCAGGGGTCGGGTTCTTCGGAAAAATCTCCACGAAGCTCATCATCCAGTTCAGTCGGATCTTTGGGCTTGGGTGAAAACTGAATGTTGATGTTTCTCCGGGTCCTGAAGCATCGTTCTTCCTCTATTGGATGCCTGTTCGTCGTTCGTCTCAGTGTCTTCGCACTTTCTCTGTTGCCGGCTTGTTCTGGCTGCGTTTGAGTAGGCGCTCCGCATTTATAACCTCTTTTCCGGAGTTCCTCGGCACGGTTTCGCAGACGTTTATGCAAAAAATGCGAGAGCTCTGGGTGTTTCTCGCATCACGAGTATGCAGTCGCGCCATGTAACCTTTTCGTTCAGGCGCCATACTGGTATCATAGCACTCCACCAGGTCGTCCCTGAGCCGATCCATCCACCTAAAAGTAAAGAGATTCTGCCGGTCAATCGCATTTACTCCGTCTTGATTGGCTCCCCCAACTTTAGGGTAGTCGGCATTGTTGTCCGACCCTTTGTCGGGAGCCCTGCGCGTTCGATTGTTTTGAACCGCACTTACTACAACTATGTTTGGTGTTGTCATTGTTGTTCCCACGAGCAGCTAAGGAAAAGGGTCCATCGTCCCTTGGTACAGGGACCCTCTATCCGCAATCCGAGGACGCGTTCGGTGGCTTTGTCATAGGCCTTTCAGTTCGATTCCCAAGGAACCAAAACCACCGAACGCGTCCTCGGGTTGCGGATAGAAGGTCCCTGTACCAAGGGATGGTCCCGAAGGAATAACTCCTAAGCGAAGGCGTAACAACCGTGCCGAAAGCTGAATGGCACCTGGGTGACGTGTCTCAAACGGTGATCCTGGGATACCGGGCGAGCTCTCAGAGTATCAGCCTTATCCTTGCACGCGGGGCACTACAAGGATGGACTAACCCTTTTCCCTAGCTGCTCGTGGGACAACAATGACAACAACAAAAATAGTTGTCGGAAGTGCGGTTCAAAACAATCGAACGCGAAGGGCTCCCGACAATGGGTCGGACAACAATGCCGACTACCCTAGAGTTGGGGGAGCCAATCAAGACGGACTCAATGCGATTGACCGGCAGAATCTCATTACTTTTAAGTGGACGGATCGACTCAGGGACGACCTGCTGGAGTGCTATGATACCAGTATGGCCCCTGAACGAAAAGGTTACATGGCGCGACTGCATACTCTGTGGAGCGAGAAACACCCAGAGTTCTCGGATTTTTCGCAAAAACGTCTGCGAAACCGTGCAGAGGGCCACCGGAAAAGGGATTATATAAGCGGAGCGCCTACACAACCGCAGCCACAACAAGCCGGTAACAGAGAAACAGAGGCGCCACTGAGACCAAACTCGAACAGGCATCCAGTATAGGAAGAACGATGCATCAAGACCCGAAGAAACATCAACATTCAGGTTTCTCCCAAGCCCAAAGATCTGACTGAACTGGATGATGAGCTTCTTGGAGAGTTTTCCGAAGAATCCGACCTCTGGACTATCAATTGTAGTGTATACAATGCAGCCATAACTTTGGCAGATACAAACCGTAAAACAAAACCAAAGGTTGATCATAAGACCAAAACACGAATGCATCAACTTAGCACAAAGATAGGCTGGGCAAGACAGTACGCGTCCCGCATTCAGTGTGTGATTGACTACATAACATCTGGCAGGACTTTCACTGCCAAGGTTCGACAGTTCGCGAGCGAACTGCGGATCCGTTATCACACAATCAACAAGTCAAAGCTACTGACCATCAGGCAGCATATTGTTGACAGAATACGAGTACTATCTAATGCTAGGAGAAGTCTAGAGCGGAGAGAGAGGTGGGTCAGAGAAAATCAACAGTATTTGTCTGACCCATCTCGACTCTTCCAAGACCCTCCAGTTACTGTCGACCCTCCGCCCAAACCAGAGGTGGTCGAATCATTTTGGAGAAAAGTCTACGAGGTCCAACATCCACTTGAAGAAGGCTCCAAGAACATAAATAGCTTCAAGGAGCTGTGCAATGCCCTCATAACAGCTGAGGAGGAATACCCACCTATCACTACCAAGGAGGTGAAAACGTATTAAGAGGCATGAAGAACTATTCCGCTCCGGGACCAGATGGTATCAAGACCTTCTGGTGGAAGAAGTTTCCTTCAACCCACCAGCATCTGGCCCGAGTTTTCGCCTCATCTCTAAAATCGGAAGAGCCTATTCCGGAGTGGTTGGTGGAAGGGCGCACAGTGCTCCTGCCGAAGACGGGCAACTTAGCTGAGCCTAAGAATTACAGGCCAATAACTTGTCTGAAAACACTGTATAAGATCTTCACAGCTATCCTAAATGATAGGATTCTTCGGACAATTGGACCTGTGTGGCGAGAGATGTATGAACAACGTGGCTCAAAGAAAGGCGTAGCAGGATGTCGGGAGAACTTGCTCATAGATAGATGTGTCTGTAAAGACGCAGCATCCTATCAGCGACTTCTATCGATGGCCTGGATTGATTACCGGAAAGCTTTCGATTCAACCTCTCATAGACTTATCATCTGTCTGTTGGAAAGCCTAAAGGTTCATCCACACATCGTGAGGTGCATAGAAACATTAATGCCGCTTTGGAAAACCAGATTTACTATCTCATCTTTTACCTCACATTATTGCCACTATCTCTCGCACTTCGCCATTCCGAAGGGTATCTCTGCGGCAAACCTGGAAACCGAAAGCATAATGTCACTCATGTATTTTACATGGATGATCTTAAGATCTATGCTAGGAATCAAGAGAAACTACATCTAGCTCTGAAAATTGTCAGAGAGTACACTCAAGAGATTGGAATGGAATTCGGGTTAGAGAAATGCGCCAAGGTTAATTTGAAGAAAGGAAAACTTAATGGCATCCCCGAAGATCCTGAGCTCGTTGACAGAAGCGCTATACGACACCTTTGCGCTGGAGAGACCTATACATACCTGGGCGTGCCACAGAGCCGCATTCAGGACGTGACATCTATAAAGGATACTCTCCGATCCAGATACAAACGTCTCATCCGGCAGATTTGGTGTTCCGAACTGTCGGCGAGAAACAAAGTATCTGCAACGAACATGCTTGCCGTCCCGGTAGTACTCTATTCATTTGGAGTGGTTCCATGGACGAAGGACGAGCTCAGATCCCTTGATATCGGGACGCGAAAGGTTTTGCACATGAACAAGAGCATGAACCTTAAGTCTTCTATTCCGCGACTTTACATCTCACGCCGCCTAGGTGGTCGCGGAATTCTGAATCTTGAATTTCTTCACAACAGAATTATTCTGAGTACAGCACATATGGTCGCAAATGGACAAGAACCTCTTCTTAAAATGGTCAGGAAACACGAAGAAGTGGGCAAAGGGGCGTTTCTGTACAAAGCAGCGGAGGAGGCTGCTGAAACACTCGGCCTTGACTTCAATATCAGGGGTGAGCAAAATGCGTCAAATCTTATCCACCTTGAATACTCACTCCTGAAGGACCGGATTAAGAACGCACAGGAGAAAAACTTCCGCGAACAGTTCCTCGACAAGAGGATGCACAGCATCTTCCACAGAAATGTGGAAGATCAGTCGATGTCGTATGAGCTAACGTTTGCTTTCCTTAGATCACCCGGATTGAAGTCGGGCACGGAGGGCTTCATTTTGGCATGTCAAGAGCACGCTGCAGAGCGTGTCATGCACACCCCGAGCATTTAGGACACATACTATCTAGTTGTCCAACTCATGCGGGAACGACCTACATCCAAAGGCACAATGCGGCACTAAGAGTGTTTTATTACCATCTCTGTCACTCTTATGGCATTAGCCCAAATACCTCTCCGCTAAACGCTCCTAAGGAAATATAGTCAATTTTCGAAAATGAGAAGTGCCGCATATACTGGAACTTCATACACTCGACAATTGTTTCTGTTGCGCACTCGTTGCGCACTTCGTTATCAAATTTTCGGCACCAGCTGACAAAAACGTCACAGCCGAGGAGAAAGAAAAGAAAGAGAGGTATAAAGACCTTATAAGGGAGTTGCGACGGTTATACCCGGAATATTCTGTTAAGCTAATCGTCTTGATCATCGGCGCTCTTGGAGGTGCCAAGGTTTCACTGGTTAATAGCCTGAAAAGCATCCCTGTGTGTCAACAAAATGCTGAGACACTTGCGGGGAAAATGCAGAAGGCGGTCGTCCTTGGGTCGCTCCGTGTCCTCAGGGTGCGCGAGACTTTTCCCGGATCATCGTATTGAGTTCGTCGCAGACTGTAACCACCTATCTCACGGTCGTGAGACGTGGTTATTTTGATTTTGTATTAATTTCTGAATAATTGATAGTGATTTTTGGAAAGAATTCTTAGAGTTTGCGTTGCCGTGAAATCTCTTGAAGCAGATGGCGTTTTACGATGTTTGAGTTAGTCTTTACCATGTATGCTATTAATAAAAAATGCCACGTTGAATAGTCATCTCTCTTACATGTGGAATAGGACTATTTCCAAAAACTGGAAATATTTAAGACGTCTCATGTTGAAAATCAATGTTAGTTTACGTCCTGACTTTGAACACATGACGTGGTTTAGTTCGACAGTGGGATTTTTCTTTCTGTTTTTTATAAAAAAGTTTTTAAAAAATATTCACTGTGAGGTTCATTTTCTGGCCTTTCTGACAAATGTTAGGATTTTCAAAAAAAAATTGTACTATTTTTCTAATCTTTTAAGTTTCAGTTGTTAATTTTTCAATATGCATTAAAATAAAACTTTTTTTAATTTAAAACTGTGATTGTGATTTTTAAAAATATTTTTCGGGTTTAAAAAATTAATTTTTTAAAAATTTATTACTTAATTAGTATTTTGATGATTATGTGGAAAATATTAGAATCTATTATGTACATCAATGCGCAGGGAGTTAACATTTTACCATTTTTAATTTTTATACTCATTTTTTAGACCGTTTTTCGAGAATTATCTATTTCAACGAAATTGATAAAAGTTGGAGAAATTTAATTGATATGATTGGAGAGCCGTTTTAAAATATTGACATTTAAAATTTAAAATATTGTTAATGTTATTCAAGTTATTATAATTACATTAAGTTATTAAGTTAAGTTATCAAGTTATTATAATTAAATTAAGTTAAGTTATTAAGTTATTATAATTAAAGTTTAAAATACTGATATTTAAAATATTTAAAATATTGTTTATTATATTGACAAATAACTTAGATCAGCTAATTGGTTAATTTGGTTCATTATTGTTGTTAAAAATAATTTTTGTGAGTTAATCAATTTTCACCAATGAATGGAAAATTAGACAAAGAAACATTTTGTAGAAATATTTATAATTTTTATTTTTAGGTATTATGTGAATTTTAGTCAGAAAAAGTTTCTATTAATCATACCTGTAGGTTCCTTAAAATGAACCTTGATGAAAAGGTTTAAATCAGTAGTCGGCAAACTTTTTGCTCACATTTCAGGTATGGTCAGGCCCGTCCCGGCTTAATTTTTTGTACTACTTTTCGGTCAATTCACGGACCTCAGTGTGGGTGCGCTTACTCCAGCAGGGGCCTTTGCCCACAGGCAGGTCAAAGTAAGGAAATTTAAAAACTTTTAATCTTTCAACTAGCGACTTGAAAATAGCATAATCAGAATCTACGAAATTTTCCGATTCCAATGATATATCACTTGCATAGAAAAGTTGAAAATTTGAAGGAGTTTAATATCAAGAAACTTTAGCTCAATATTCAATTTAATTCTAAATACTTCTCAAATTTTCAACATTTATAGATAAATTACAGATCGTTGGAATCGGAAAAATACGTTTTTAATTTGTAATGTCATGTTTTACGATTTAAACAAGGACTACGCCTAATCCGATTAGTCTTTCAAAAGTTATCCGGTATACAGACGACAACGACAACAACGACAGATACCATCGTAAAACATATTTTTCGGAATCAGGGGGTCTCGAAATGTGAAGATTAAAGAAATGCGAGATAGTCAGTCTCACACATAAATCTAATACCTTCTCATTATGATGGGAATGTAGAAAAAAGGGAGAAAGAGTAAGAAAAGAGTGAAAGGTTGTGATTTGGATTTTAATATTATATTTTGTATAGAAAGGTTGTACTTATTATTAAAAAGATTATAGCTGCATGTATTTTGTTATGTAAGGTAAAAACTAGCCAAACTCTGAATTTATTTATGAAAACTGTTTTAATAATTTATCATTATTGGAGCATTGTTAGGGACTTGCAAGATGGTGGAGGAAGTGATAACGTGTTCAGTGACAGGTGGTGAGAGGACTTTACGGAATTTGTGTGGAAGGTGTGAGTGGATTGTGAGTGTGGAAGCCTAGGATGTGAGTGGGGTTGTGTGGGGTGCATTGGGGAGATAAAAAGTAATTTTCAGCGTAGGTGTAAGGTGGGATTTAATTAGATAGAGAAAGTGAGGTTAGGTTGGCAAGGAATCGGGGGAGTTTGTGGTCAGGAGTCTTGGGCCTTCGAGGGGTCAAGGGTGGTTCACGCAGAGTTGGGGGATGTTAAGGGAGAGAAAGGGGTGTCTGCACGGGCTGTTAGAAATTAAAAAAAAGATAAAATTTCGCGGCGATAGACGGTAGCATTCTTCAGAGACATCTGTTGATTTCGGAGGGTACTGCATGGAGAGGTCCCAGTTACCGACGGCAGAGCGGGAGCTGGGCGGCGAGAGTGCTGGCAGTGAAATTGACGGGGAGGAAATTTTCCACGCGCCACGAAGGCCAACAGCGCGTGGTCCGGTTTCGAGCGGCGCGTAGGGGAGAGGGAGAAAGCAGAGCGGTGGGAACGAAAGAAGCGAGAAGGTAAGGGAAAGAGCATCTAGCGCAAGTGACGGGAAGGATCTCTTGAAGAGGAAGAGAGACAGCCAAGAGAGTCCGGAGAAAAGCGAGGTAGAGAGTCTGTTTAAAAAAAAGCGGGAGAATACGTAGGTCACCCAACCAAAAAATTGAGGGAAAGTCGGAGGAGGCTCTCGGGATGCTGTTAGGCGAAATCAGGGGGCTGATGGAGGACGCAAGGGGGACTAAGGAGCAGATGGAAGGCATGAGGGAGGACTTGAGAATCAGAGATGAGAAATGGGAAAAGGAGGTGAAAGAGCTAAAGGAGAGAGTAGAAGGATTAGAGAGGGTAAGGAAAGAAAAAGAAGTTAAAATAAAGCAGATTGAAGAGGAGATTAGGTTGTGGAAGGAAAGACGGAAAAAAGGCTTGAGAAGGTGGAGGGCAGGGCGGAAATGGAAGTAGGTGACGGGGGTGGGGGGGGGCGAGATTTAAGGTATTTGGGAGAGGGTAGAGAATATGATAGAAGAGAAAGTGGCAGAGCGTAGGAATGAAAAGGAGGAGAGGGCGGATAGGGAAAGGATAAGGGCAATGGAGTTAAAAATGGATAGAAAAGAGAAGGCAGACGGGAGAAATAATATTGTGATAAGAGGGTTGAAGCTAAAGAGCGGGGAAGAAAGGGAGGGCGTGGAAGCGCTGCTATAGAGCATAGGGTGCGTTAAAGGCATGGTAGACAGGGCTAGGAGGGAGAGGAGTGAAGGGAGATCGTCGAGGGTAGGATATCGGAAAATAAACAAAGACGAGAAAATGTGGGTGTGGGACGAGAATGAGGTGTTGAAGGAAGTGCAGGGGAATTTTTTTCGTAGGAAGTAGGGGGGTGGGGGTAATGCAGGGTAGAGGAGTTGTGAAGGTGCTTTACTGGAACGTAGCAGGGGTAAAAAAGAAGGATAAGGAGTTCTGGAGGTATATCCAGGAATTTGATGTGGTAGGACTGGTGGAGACGTGGGTGGAAAGAAAGGAATGGGATAGAATAGAGCCAAAGCTGCCAAGGGGGTATAGGTGGAGACTCCAGGAGGCGGTCAGAGTGAAGAAGAAAGGAAGGGCTAGTGGGGGAATTATAACGGCGGTTAGAGATGGATTAGAGGAAGAAGCTCACGGAGAGGAAGAGGGGGAGGGAGTGCAAATGAGGAAAGTGAAGATAGGAGGGGTAAGCAGTAAGTTTGTGACAGTGTACAATAAGGATGGGATGGAAAGAATTAAAGAAAGGGTGGAGAACCTGTTAGGTGAAAGAGAGGAGGGTATGGTGGTACTAGGTGGGGACTTTAACGCGAGGATGGGGAGGAAAGGGGGCCTTTACAGGGAAGGGGAGAGCTTCGAAAGGAATTCGAAAGATAGGTTAATAAATAAGGAGGGGGAGATTCTAAGGGACTGGATGGAGGATAGAGGCTGGGCGGTGGCAAATGGTATGGCAACTGGGGACGAAGAGGGAGAATACACATACGTAGGTAAGGTGGGGGTATCGGTGATAGATTATGTAGTCCTGAATATGCAATCGTGAGAGGAGACGGCGAGATTCGCAGTAGAAGGGAGGGTAGAATCAGACCATCAGCCATTAGGGTTGTGGATAAGGGGTCAGAGCGGAGGAAGGCAAGGTGGGGAAGAAGTGTCGACGGGGGAGAGGGTCAGCTGGGCGAGGGAGGCTATAGAGAAGTATAAGGAGCAGTTAGGGAAGGTACGCTTCGAAGGGGAGTCGGTGGAACAGATATGGTAGGATTTAAAAGAGAAAGTGAAAGGGTTCGTGCAAAAGAAGGTATTCAAAATGAAGAAGAAAGGAATGGTGAAGCCGTGGTGAGATAGGGAATGTAAAAAGATGAAAAGGAATCTGAAGAGGAAGTACAAAGAGTGGAAAGAGGGTACTGCGAAAAGGAAAAAGTACGTAGAAATGAGGAAGGGGTTTAGATTGATGTTTAAGAAGAAAGAACAGGAAAAGGAGAAAGATCTGGAAGAGTTAGGAAGCGCAGAGTGGGGATAAGAGAGAAGATAGGGAGTGATGAGTGGAGGAAGTTTTTTAAAGAATCATTTCAGGGCTCAGATTCAAGGAAGAGAGATTGTGGGAGTAGAAGAACGGGAGAGGCAGAGATGGAGGAGTTGAATGACGAGGAAATATAGAAACAGATAAGGAAGTTAAGAAGGTCAAAAGCAGCAGGGCTGGACGGGGTAGAGAACGAAGCATGGCTGTTTAGTGCACAAGAGGTGAGGGTGAGTCTGAAGGAAGTAGTGAAGAAAGTATGGAGGGGGGAGGGATTCCCAGGAGATACAGAGAAGGGTTAATAGTGCCACTGTACAAGAAAGGAGATTGGGATAGTGGAAAATTATACAGGGATTAAGCTAATGAATATGGCGCATAGAGTATACGCGATGGTGGTGGCGGAGAGGCTGCGGAAGGATGTCGAGGGAAAAGGAATATTGCCGGAGACGCAGGCGGGCTTTAGGGCGGGTAGGAGTACTATCGACAATATCTACGTTCTGCAGCACATGGTGGATAGAGAATTAGCGAAGAAGGGGTCCACAAATTTGGTCGAGAAGGGGTCGAGAGAGTACGCGTTTTTTGTGGATCTCAAAGGCGCGTTTCCTTCGGTGGATAGTAGAAGGTTGTGGGAGGCGACGAAGGATGGGGGAGTGGAGAGAGGCCTGATCAAGAGGGTAAGGGAGACATATGAAGAGACCAAAGATAAGGTAAGAGGAGGGGACGGTATTTCGGAGGGATTCTGGAGGGATATGGGGTTAAGGCAAGGGTGTCCGCTTAGCCCAACGATTTTTGCGATTCTAATTGCGGATATGGAAAGTAAGCTGGAGGCCGGAGTGGAAGGAGGAGTCAGGACAGGAGGATTTAGAATTTGGTCACTAGCGTATGCAGATGACCTAGTCTTGCTGGCAAGAATCGAGGAGGCCTTAAAGGAGATGATGAAGAGGTTGAGAATATATCTGGATAAGAACAGGTTAGAGCTGAATGCGGAAAAGTCCAAGGTTATGGTGTTCAGAAAAGGAGGTGGAAGGGACAAGGAAGAGGAGTGGAAGCGGAAGGTAAAGGGAGGGAGTTTGTGTACCTGGGCTTCTTGTTTCGGAGGAATGGGGAAGTGGATGGTCACATAAAAGAGAGAGTGATGAAGGCAAATGTGGTGATGAGGCAGGTGTGGGGGTTGGGAAAGAAGTTATTCGCAGATCATTTGGGAAGGAGAAGGAAATTGTTTGACTCACTAGTGATGAGTGTGCTATTGTATGGAGTGGAGGTGTGGGGGCGGGAGGAAAGTGAAGAGGTAAATGGGACACACGAGAGGAATGTAAAGTCGACACTGGGGTTGGCAAGGAACTCACCTAATTATATTGTCAGGAGAGAGACGGGGAGAACGAGTGTAGTGGTTCTAGCGGGGAGTCGGGCGTGTAAATATGAGGAGAAATTTTTGGAAGAGGGGGGAAGTAAGCTGGTTAGGGAGTGTTAGTGGGAGAAGGAGAACAGGAGGGGGGGGGGAGATGGAGATTGAAAGGGAAAGGTATTTTAGAATGAATGGACTGCAGATGGATGAAGTGAGAAGGATGCGCGAGGAAGGAAGGTATATGAGTTGGTTGATAAAAATGGCATGGAGAGAGAGAAGACAGCAGGCGAAGAGATAGTAAGAGATTCAAGGTTTAACGGGAACTATGTGTGGATTATGCCAGGGGCGCGAGCGCAATATTTATGTGAGAAAGGAGAGAAAGGAAGTCAGGAGCTTATAGCAAGGATGAGATGTGGGTGCATGGAGGGTTTTAATAGGTGCTGGCTCTCTAGGGAAAAGAGGATGTGTGAACTATGTGGGAAGGGGGATGCAAGTGTGGAGCACTGGTTGGAGGAGTGCGTAGAGGTGGAAAGGAGTGGGATAAACATAGAGGTATTGATGCATGAAAGGGGGGACAAAAGGGCAGTAGCATGGGTAAATGGAGTGTTGGGTAAGATGGAGAAGAAGAGAAGGAAGGAGGAAGAGGAATGGAGAAGGAAATATTGTAAATAGAAGAGGAAGTAGATGCGTGCGAGGCGAAGCGAGGAAGGCAAGGCGATAAGAGCGAGCGGCATTAGAGATATGGTGTGGATGGATGTTAGTTTTAAGGGTTAGTTTGTAAGAAAATTCTGTAAAAAATGGAGGTGTAAGCAAGTCAATTTTTTAAGGCCAGCAGGCTGAAAAATAAACGTTTATCTATCTATCTAACAATAATTCTAATGATATATTTTACAATATTAATGTAAAACCTAAATAGTAAGTGAAAGAACATGTATATAGTCAGACAATGCAGTAATCAACAGTGTGTGACTAGATATATGGAACTACAGATAAGTAGAATTTAGAATCTTTATTCATGAAAGGTCATGAGTAGAGATGCGCCATCACTGACCGTCGTAGAGGAGGGAAGTACGAGGGCAGTTTGATAAGTCAGTGACTTTTTAAATAAAAAAAAAAATTTTCGACAAATAAGCGTTTTATTTCTCAACGTAATCTCTTTTTAGCTCGATACATTTAGTCCAGCGTCTTTCCAATTTTTTTATTCCTTCCAAAAAATAGGTTTTCTCAAGGCCCTCAAAATAGACGTTTGTTTCGGTGATGACCTCTTCGTTCGACCCAAATCTCTTACCGCCCAGCGATTTCTTCAGGTTTGGAAACAGGTAATAGTCGCAGGGGGCTAAATCTGGAGAAAATGCTGGATGAGGTAGCAGTTCGTAGCCCCATTGATGGAATTATTCCATCGTGACTGCACACGTGTGCACCCGTGCATTGTCCTGATGGAACAGCACTTTTTTCTCCAAAAGCTCTGAATAATATTGGCCGTTGATCGTTTTACCCTTCTGAAGGTAACCGATGTGAAAGATACCGCATGCATCCCAAAAAACGGTGGCGATGACCTTGCTGGCCGACAGACCCATCTTGGCCTTCTTTGGTGCACGTTCGCCCGGAAAAACCCACTGTTTTGATTGTTTCTTGGTCTCTGGTGTATTGTGATGGATCCATGTTTCGTCCACGGTTACGAAACGGCACAAAAACTCGTTCGGATTACGGCTGAACATCGCCAAACACTCCTTTGAAGTGATCACACGTTTGCGCTTATGGCCATCTCGCGGATAGTTTTTTCAGGTCCAAATGTACATGTAAAATGTGATGTGCCCGTTCAGTTGAGATGCATACAGCCTCAGCCACCTCACGCACTTTCGTTCTCCTATCGTCCAATATCATTCCATGGATTTTATCGGCGATTTCTGGCGTGATGACCTCTTTTGGGCGTCCTAAACGTTCGGCGTCACTTGTGCTGGTACGACCACAACGGAACTCAGTTAACCACTTCTTATCCATTGAAATTGATGGTGCAGAGTTCCCATAGTATTTATAAAGCCTTTCCTTGGTTTCTGTGGTGGTTTTTTACGCAAAAAATAATGCTTAATCAGCACACGAAATTCACTTTTTTCCATTTTGGTTAAAATTCACGAGGTTCGCTGCTTTCAATGGCTATCAAACACACACTAAATGACCCAGCTTGCTCAAAATTTAACAGTAGTCTATTCATAGATGGCGTTGACGGGAGCAGTGTTGGATTTAAAGTTAGTGCGCGGGAAATTCAAAAAGACAGTGACTTATCAAACAGCCCTCGTATTAGTCACTCGCGCGAGCCATACGAAACTCAATATCGAGAGTCGTTCGTATCAAATGACATCTCGCTGATTTATAGAGGAACCTGATATACCACGTTTTTATCATCGAGCGTGCCATACCCCAATTTTTGTCAACGAACGTGCCATTCGCTTGTACCCAGCGTATACAAACCCCAGAGCCACCCTTGTCAATCGCCTTACGTTCCTGGCAGTCACACTGACAACTTCGATTTAAAAGTCGCGTACCTTTGGTCTTACGTTCCCAGCAGTCATACTGACAACTTCAATCTACAAGTCGCTCTGTACAAGTCGCGTACTTTTAACTCTTCGTGAACCAACGGATTATCAAGCTGTGAACTAAGTTCCTTCGGTTTCGGTCGTCCGTTGAGTCTATTTCCGCATAAAGTCCGCAGTGCTATACATCCGTGAAAAGCGAACTCAAGAGTGGATTCGGTAGCTGATATAGGACCATGTATCGCTCTACGGGTTAATTGTGATTGTCAATTCCTTCGCTATTACCCAAACCAACTCTGCGAGAGGATCTTGCCGTTGTCCTCCGATTATAGTGACGCAAGCGACAAACTAACTCTGCGAGAGGATCTTGCCGTTATCCTCCGATTATAGAGACGCAAGCGAAAAACTAACTCTGCAAGAGCATCTTGCCGTTGTCCTCCGATTATAGAGACGCAGGCGACAAACTACTACTCTCTCTTGCTCTTCTGCGAGTAAGAACGTACATGTAAGTTTAGATTTATGTAACTGTCAATTTTATCCATTATCTTTACAATGAATCATCTACTATCGTAAATATCTTTTCGACGTTTTGATCGCCGGTTTTAGGCAGTTCGGATAGAGCTGACAAGTGATAAACGTACCCACAAATAAATAATTGGTCAGGTATTACCAGCCTGACATAATCAGCTCACTAGCCTCCCTCATTCTAACCGCTTTCCAACCTACCGTCGCCTTTAGCTCGGGACGTAACAATTTAAATTTTTCGCTGCAAAAATTTCTTATAACAATTGTATATTGTTAATTTTTTATGAAAATAGTGATTGCAAATCTTTTTCGCAAAAACTTGAAACAGTTTTAGTGACAAAAATTATTTTCCAGGCCAAAGTGCCAAAGCCTTGAATTAATCAATTTAATTGGTTTACAAGATTAACACTTGTATTTTAACAAATATAATTGAACCTATGTTATTTTTACAAATATCCGCATCAATTAAGATGATGAACGGAAATCCGAAATTGAAAAACCACAAATTCCAAGATTTTCCAAAAAAATTGTTTATAAAAACTATAATTGTTAATGTTTCATATAAATTGTTACTGAGGATCACTCTCACAATAATTTAAAGTATTTCCAGAGAAGAAAACTGTTTTCAATCAAAATTACAATATTTTTTAAATACATACAAATTTCGTGATATTTGAAATTAAATAATAAGAATAAATAATAACGATGGTTTATTGTCAATTTTACATGAAAATAGGGACTGCAAATCTCTCACAAAAATATAAAGCAGTTTTATTGCAAACAAATTATTTTCCAGGCCAAAGTTTCATATTTACTTATTTCGTTTGTTTACAAAATCAACAATTGTTGTATTTAAACAAATACAATCAAAAATATATTATTTTTAGGAAGATCTACATTAATTCAGATTCATTTTTATGCAAGAACACATTTTATTCAACAAAAATTACAATATTTGGCTGTTTCTTAATTTAATTTGTTTATAATAATTAAAACATACAATAATCAAATTTTTTGTATTCTGGGAGTATTCTTGCCTTGCTTTAAGATGATTTTCATTATATGCAAACCGTTGTTAAAGACAGGTATCACAACACAAAAGGAGCTTAAAAAAGGGGAAAAGGGTCATTTTTTCACAAAAAAAGGGAAAAAATAGGCGAAAGATTGAACATTTATTTTTACGTGTCGAAATGAACAAACAATTTTTTTACAAGAAATGTTATATTTTTAAATAATTTTCAATGATTTTTCAATGATTTCTACCATTAAAGAATTTATTTTTAAAAACTAGATATACTTAGGTCGTTGGAAATCCATTCACAGTGATCTAAAAAAGTCCGAAAAAAAAATTAGTTGAATACCAAATTTTGATATGCTTAACATCGTTCTCATAAATATTTCTTTTCGAGATTTGTGATATCTTCCTTACTATAATTAATACTTTCAGTGTAAAATTAAAACTACACTCTTCAGTAGAGCGAAGTAAAAAAGCTAAAATTAATCGCATCGTTTGAGCTGAAGGATAACAATTTTTGGGTCGAGGTCCAAAACAAGTGAAGAAACAAAATTTTGAAATCGGCTAATATCTTCTGTTCTCTTTTTTAAATTTACAATTAAGAACTTTTTAAATTCAAAAAAAAATTTTGCCTTATTTAGAATTTTTTGAAAATGTACAGAAGCATCTTTTTTGGATTGATTCGAACCTGAAATTTCTTCAGCTTGAAACAAAGAAACATGTTATTATTTTTATTCATGGGAAACATTTTTCCCCGTAGTGTTTATAACGTTCCAAAGTACGAAAAAAAAAATGAAATCCCAAAAATCCTAAATCACGAAAAAAGTTTTTTTCCGAAAAAGCAAAATAATAAAATGTTTCTTTGGTTCAAGCTGAATAAATTTCAGGTTCGACATATTCAATTTTGTTTAATGTGTGCATATGACTCAATACAAAAAAAAATGGTTTTTCACATTTTCCAAAAAATTGTTATTGAGCAAAAAAATTATTTTTAAATTAAATTTTTTTTTATTATTATTCACTTGTAAAAGCAGTAAATACAACAAATTCGTCATAATTTTTTAACCAATAGGAAATATTTTGAATTTGAAATCGTTCATTTTGACTGATTTTAAATTTTTCTTCACTTTCGTCGAATGCCAACCCTAAAGTTTTTTTCCCTTAACAATTTGATTTATTTTAGCATTTTCAGTCCGCCCTCCACTTCAGTACTCTAAAACTCAAATTAAAAATTGCTCTAGTTAGAAAATTTAACATTGCAGTTGATGAATTTGGAATATTCCATTTTTTAATTACGTATTTAACTTTGTACATTTCAACTAAAAAGTGTTCACCTTCTAATACTTATTTAAAAAGTACTACATATTTTGTAACTGTTCCAATTTTATATTGGATGACAACTTCTGTCTCACTTGTAACGTGTACCTTATTTATGCATAAATACGTAATTTATCTAAGTGCTATAATTGCTTTAATTACACTTACTAATTTCAGATAATTTTCCGCGTAATTCAAATATTTTATTTTCAAATATCGTACACTTAAAGAGAAAAGGGGAAGTTTTTTGAGAATAGGGGGAAGAAAGGAGAATTTCCAGAAAAAAAGGGAAACTATGAAAAAAAGGAGAAGACAGTGCACCCTGTAAAGATTAAATAATGATTTTGTGAAAAATCTCCATTTTCTCATACTTTGAGTAAACATATAATAAATAAACAAATGAAAATGCAAAAATCTCTGACTAAGGTACTCTTTGAAATTTAGCGCACTTCAACTTAAAAAAAAATTGCAATCGGGGCAAAATTGAAGGCTGTAGACTTTTTTGAACGAAAAAAATACGTTTCTTCCCACTGTGCATTGTATCTGGCTATACTTTCGTGTGCACTTTAACATTTCTATTATTACTGCAAATATTAATCGATTTTCATAAATCTTTTTTTTACTTTCTTCAAATTATATGGATAAACTAATTCTGCTGATTAAAACTGAATCAAGCCATGCTCTTAAAATTTAAGGTTTTGTAACCAGCCTGCATCTCATAACATTGAAAGGGTCATTTGCTACGGGTAATTTGACCTGCTCTGGGGTGTCTGCCTCGTGACTTTGACAAGGGTCGATGGGCATTATGCGAAAATGCACACATAGCTAACACTGAGCGTATCTCCTATTGTTCTTTTCTTTTTGTTTATCAAATAAAATATAAACATTTTTCGAAAAACCTGCTCCAGTCAGAAAAACAGAATAATATTTAGATGACGCATGCAAAATATCAGACAAAAATATTCAACAGTGCGGCTGAACAATAGAATCCCGTTTTCTAACTCCAATAAAACCCCTTAAACGGTGACTCTGGGATACCGGGCGACCTCGCAGAGTATGCAGCCTTGTCCTTGTATGCGGGGCTCTACAAGGATGGACGAACTCTTTTCCCTAGCTGCTCGTGGGAACAAGAATGATAACACCAAACATAGTTGTGTCATATTAAAACCCAAAAAGTGAAAATCAAAAACGGCTCTCCAGGTATCTTTTCTTTTTACAAATATGATAATTATACGTTAGAACTTCCTTATTACTAATCTCTGTATTTACAATAATTTACAAATACATATTTCATTAAATGGTCTGGTTATCAACTAATATCCAAAGGGCGAAAGGTAAATTGTAACTCTGATTAATTCAACTATATTTTCAAACAAAAAGTTACCCTAACCTCCAAAACCACGAGCAGCTCTATTCTCATCTTCTGTGCAATATCGCAACATTTGTTCTCTTCTCAGAATGTTTGCATCACAAACTTGATATTTATTTTTATTAACAAATGAATAATAAAAATAATATTTAAACAAAAACTTAAACTTCAATCCATTTCCTTTCACTGTTTCTGCATTTTAAATCAATTCAAGCATACTCCATGGTGTAAGGGTAACTTTTTCAAAAATTCTTGAAACATGGTTTTTTTTAAACTGGTTCGAAATCGCTTTTCTTAGCGTAGTAATTAAGGATGTGGCGGTCCGTAAGGGGGTGAAGGACATGGCACATATCCTTAACCCCCTATACTAGTGCGTAAGCACGGTCTTGTCAAGTCGCTCGGCGTTGTCTGGATATCCAAAACCGATTTTCAAAACCCATGAAACTTTAACCTCAATATTCTCGAACAATTTATTCGAAATTGTTTCACATTTTTTTTATCAAACTTCTTCGAATTCAACAACTCAATAACTCGAAAGTAAGAACTTTTTTAAACTGAAAATTGCATTTTTTTATCGCCATTCGTCGCTGAAACTACTCTAATTATAAATTAATGGCACTTTGACATGATCAAATTCCACATCTATTTCCTCGGAACTGAATAACTTCTTTTAATTACCATTTTTACAACCTCATCCATGAGAGCGTAATGTAATCGTCCAAGTTTTCGATTTCTAGTTTTGTCTGTAGGTCTGTCTGTATGAATTCAAAGACTTCTACAAAATTCTATCCGTATCCGTTTTATATACAATTTACCAAAAAGTGAACACATTACTCTCTATCGGGAGAGAGCTGGGTTCTTGCCCGTGGCTAAAGGAAGACAATTTTTTATGGGCAATTTGCTCTTTACAATATCTAGAAATAAAGCTCCTCAGTATTTACGTGAATATTTTACTTTTGTTGATAAAAATCACCCTAATCATGCCAGACTCCGTGAGAGGAACTCAGTTTTTAAAATACCAAAGCACAGAACATGTAAACTCCAAAGATCGTTTATGGTTAGAGGGGCACGTCTATGAAATAGAATACCACTAATTATCAGGGAAGCGCCCTCTTATTATCATTTTAAGATTGAATTTTTTAAGTATTTATTCAATGATTGAAATAATTTACCCGAAATTACCCATTGGTAATAAATTTAGTATTATGTTGACCTCTTAGTGTAACGGTCTAATTTCCCGTGGCCCCCCGCTGGGGGCCGTGTAAACGACCCTACTTGGTCTAGCCTATCCTATCGGACGCTTCAGCCTAAGCCAGGGTCAGGTTTAAGGATAGAAAGACGGTTTTTCTCTGAGTACAAGAGTAGAATCTCGTTTTATTTAGAAATAAGTCACCTAAGAAGAATACATACAAATATTTACATATAATAAGGTTCGAGTTGAACAAAATACAGGAGTGCGTGTGTGTGTGAGTGTATGCAGCGCGTACATGGAAGCGTGTGTGTGTGTGTGTGTGTGCGGATGTTCGTCGGTGCGCGTGTGTGCGATTGTTCGAGGGTGTGTGCGTGTGTGTGTAGCGCGTACATGGGGGCGTGTGGGTGTGTGTGCGGATGTTTGTCGATGCGTGTTTGTACAATTGTTCGAGGACGTGAGGGTGCGTGTATAGCGCGTACATAAAAGTGTGATCGGTATCTTGTTTGTGTGTGTCTGTGTGTGCGTGGCGCGTACCTGGAAGGGCGCGTGTGCGCGTTTTTACGCGCGACCTCGGGTACCATGTCGCACTAGGTTTTTCTCTCGTGGGCATAGGAGTGCCTATCGGCCACGAGAGCCGTACACTTTGGCCGGTCGGTCAGGAGTAGTTGGTCTTTGGTGACGAAGGGGACCCATGGGAGTACCCATCGATTCCCTCTCGCACTAGGTTCGCGTGGCCATAGGAGTGCCTATCGACCACGAGAACCGT
>CAKNYM010052122.1:176591-200063 GCA_932195095.1 Andricus curvator | reverse complement strand
CCATAGGAGTGCCTATCGACCACGAGAACCGTACACGTCGGGCAGCAGTTTCACCGGGTGAGAGCTCACCGATCTGCTCGGTGACTCGCACCCGACTGCACTGCCTTTTCCTTTCGTCCGTGTCGTATTTTAAGGCAGTTGGTTGTGGTTGTCGTCGGTCGGTGGGGAGTGAGCGTAGTGGGAGGGTCAGTCCCTACAGACGTGCGCTCCAGGGTTCGCCTTGCGAGCGGCAACCCGTTGTAGGCGTCTGCCGGTATGTGCGAGCCTATGTGCTCGTCACATTAGTACTAATGTAGTTTTGATTCTAACGGCCGACGTTTAATATTAATTGATAGTATTAATTGACTGTTACGTACCCATATTCAGTTACTGTGCCACGATCCTAGTTTTAAGAATATTACCATGTATATTTTGTTCCTGAGAGGGCTATTTAGCCCTAGGGACTTTTTCAATAAATTACAAATTACAATTCTGCAGAATTAAAAATAATGAGTGCATCCTAATTCAGTAGTAATTCATCGTCAACCAAAGTTGATGAATTTGGAAATAGTTGAAAAGAATTTCAATGTGTTTAGAAAAATTCAGAAAACTGAAAATATATCAAGTTATATCTTGAATTATTTAAGAGAATTGAAAAATCTTTGAAAGAATTCAAAAGATTACAAATGAATTCTAAGAAATCGAGAGAATTCTGCAGATCGCGGCCAACGCCATAAGAGCGACAAAGATGGTAATAAAGCACTCCTAGGGACGCATTATGTCTGTAGATATACGTCGTTCCTGCGTGGGTGAGACACCCCGATAGTATGCGTTCTAGGTACTCAGCGTGTGCATGACACGCTCTGCAGCTGTCTCTAGGAACATCATCACATAAAATGCGGTCACGGTTTGCTAAGTTTGCTCCTTCGGCAAGGACTGTTTTTCTACATTTCTGTGAAATTTTCCGTGCATTTTCTTGTCGAGTAGCTGTAGGAGAGGATTTCTGCCATTTGCAACGATGTAAGCTGTACTTAGAACAATTCGGTTATGAAGACAATGGAGATTCAGAAGTCCGCGTCCGCCATTGACGGCGTGACATGTATAATCGAGGAACTGTCGAATTGATATGCAAACTTTTATGCATATGCATGACCTTACGTATGGTGATATCAAGGGCCGTAAGCTCGTTCTTCGTCCATTGAACCACCCCAAACGAGTAGAGTAGAACCGGGATGATAAGCATGTTAGTCGCAGATACCTTGTTCAACGCCGACAGATTGAGAGACCAAATCTGTCGAAGAAGATGCTTGTATCTGCTTCGGAGAGACTCCTTCAATGATGATACGTCCTGACTGCGGCTTTGAGGTACGCCCAGGTATGTATAGGTCTCTCCAGTATTAAGATGTCTAATAACATTCATATCCACACGCTCAGGGTCCTTGGGAACGCCAGTAATCTTTCCTTTCTTCAGATTAATTTTGGCACACTTGTCCCATCCAAAGTCCATCCCAATCTCTCCTGTGTACTTCTTGGCGATATTTATAGCAGTTTGAAGTTTGCTTGTACCAGAGACATAGATCTTCAGGTCATCCATATAAAATACATGAGTCACCTTATGCTCGCGCTGATTAGTGCCGCCACAGAGGTATCCAGAAGAATTTCGTAGTGCGAGAGATAGAGGCAGAAGTATGATGCAGAAAAGCAAAGGGCTCATGGTATCACCCTGAAAGACGCCCCTCTGGAAGGTGACGTTGTTCGTTGTCACACGATAATTTCTAGATGAGATAGTAAATCTAGTTTTCCAAAGAGGCATCAATGTCTCTATGCACCGCACGATGTGCGGATGAACCTTTAAGCTTTCCAACAAACAGATGATAAGTATATGGGAGGTTGAATCAAAAGCTTTCCGGTAATCAATCCAGGCCATCGATAGGAAGCGCTGGTAGGATGCTGCATCTTTGGAGACACATTTATCGATGAGCAGGTTCTCCCGGCATCCTGCTACGCCTTTCTTTGAGCCGCGTTGTTCGTACATTTCTCGCCACACAGGTCCGATTGTCTGAACAATCCTATCATTTAGGATAGCTACGAATATCTTAATGGGGGGGGGGGGGGTTAAAAGTGTGTAAATGTGGGTAAAAAGAAAGCGTTTTTTCAGCATTTTTTCTGAATCAACGGTAAAAGTTATTCATTTAAAGACTTTTGTAAATATTTAAGTTACATTTAAAGAATATTTCATTAAATTTTGGTAAAAAAATATAAAAAATTGAGCCTTTGCTAAGAGATTTTCCGTGACGCCTTTGGAAAAAGATGCTTTGCGATGCACAGGATAACTCCTCAACGGATCATCGGAAAAAAAAGATTTCGATAAATTAAATGAATGCCTATAACACAACGGTCTGTTTACTTTTTTTTTTTTTTTTTGGTTTTGGCGGTCAAAAAACTGAAAAATTCCATTTTTGCCTGAAAAATCCGCCATTTTGTTTCTTTCAAATCGCAACAACAACAAAAAATCGATCAACAAGACCGTTATGTTCTTGCGATATAGCTGTGAAAAGTGTATACCAAATTTGGTGAAGATCGGTGCAATAGTTTTTAAGAAAGACTGTGCACCGACTTCAAAAATGTAGTTTTGAGAAAAACACGTTTGAAGTTTTAGGCACGGAAAAAGTTCAGCAAATTTTTTGTTTTTGTTTACTTACACTAAATCATCGCTTCCAGCTCCATAAAGCAGAGTACGAAAAGGGACTAAAGAAAAACACGAAAGAGAGACAGAAAATAGCCTTTGACCAGCGTCTTTGACTTTGACCACTGTACAATTTGACTTTGACTACTGTAAAATTTGACTTTGACCACTGTCTGCGTCTACTGTGCTCCGCTCGAGGGGCGGAGACTTACAGCTCTGTAACTTGGCGTAACTTGGTGTTCAGACAAGTGATTGGCCTGTAATTTTTCGGGTCAGCTAAGTTTCCCATCTTTAGCAGGTGTTATGAGGGCACTGCACAGCTCCTTAAAGCTATTTATGTTATTTGAGTCTTCTTTGAGTCTTCTTTCAGTGGATGCTGGACTTCGTAGACTTCTCTCCAAAATGCCTGATCCATCTTTGGTTTGGGCGGATGGTCGACAATAAGTGGAGGATCTTGGAACTTGGACTTGTCGAGTGTCAGATAACGGACCCGCAGTTCGCGCGCGAACGGTAAACGTTGGCGGTGAAATTCCTGCCAGATGTAATGTAGTCAATCACTTATGATCAGCCGTTGGTTTTGTTTTACGGTCGGCATCCGCCAAAGCTCTCGCTGCATTATACACACTACAATTGGCAGTCCAGAGGTCGGATTCTTCGGAAAAATCTCCACGAAGCTCGTCATCCAGTTCAGCCAGATCTTTGGGCTAGAGAGAAATCTCGATGATGACGTTGCTCTGAGTCATGAGGCTTCGCTCGTCCTCTATTGGATACCTGCCCGCGGGTGGTCTCCGTGTCGCCTCTCATTCTCTGTTGCCGGCTTGTTCTGGCTGCCGTAGAGTAGGCGGTCGGCTTACATAGCCCCTTTTCCAGAGTTGTTCGACATGGTTTCGCAGACGTTGATGCAAAAAGTGCGAAAGCTCTGGGTGTTTCTCGCACCACAGTACATGCAGTCGTGACACGTAAACTTCTCGTTCAGAGGCCATCTATAAAAATGACACCGGCTCCTAGTAGAACCGCGGTGAATCACACCTATGGCCACGTCTCAGCACCCTGCAATGGGTGGCCACAGGGCACGACGAAATCACAACGACAGACCGGCGAAACTCTCGTCTGCCTTGAGGAAATCAAACTCTCACTCAGTATTTGATGCCAAAACTTTTATCAAACTACGACTTTGGCTGTATTTATTAAAATTAAGAAAAATTGGAAGAAAAGTTCACTGCACTTCAGATAATTGAAAAAGCTTCGTTCTTTTCTGAACTTGAAAGATATTACATTATGAAAAACAATTCTAGATAAAGCAAATCCAACACAGCTTTTCTTTTCTTCAACCGTTTTAATTTTCAATACGTATTTCAGCAAATTTCAGCAAATATATTCGGCCTTACGAGCAATGATGAAGTCAAAATCAAAGCATCGGTTCACATCCGTCTGTAAACATCGTTTCAATTATGTGAAACTTTGATAAATTATTGGAGCTTCTCCAATATTTTTTAGGATTCTATTGGAAAACAATTTTATCTTTTTAACCATGTTTTTAAATGAGGTTTTTAAAATAAACTATCAGTTTTTTTGACTCAGATATATCGACTCTGGAGAAAGACCAGCAGTGTGGTCGAAATGTTGAGGCTTTTTTCAAGAAATAAATATGTTTTTCCGTGTTTTTTCCTATGCTTTTTGTCATTTTGTAATAATAAATAAATATTACACATTTTTGGAATAATAAAATATTACAAATAATTATTAGAGAAAAAAGGTCCTCTAGCTCCGGTGGGAATCGAACACCACGTAAACTGAGTTCCGGTCAGATGCTCTACCACTAAGCTACGGAGGACCGATAATACTTTTTCTCAAAGTCGTACATGATGCTATTCCAGATAACAATCTATGTAGACATATATTTTCAAATCTTAGAGACTTTATTTTTTATGTTAAATGGTGTCGGCCAGTGTGGTTTTTGAATAAATCAAGATCTTAAATTATTGTCGGACAAGATTTTTAGAGGTTGGACAATGCGGCATGTGTTTAGCAATATTGCCTTCTGAATTGGATGTTGCGAATTTCGAGCTTCCAATTTTTTCAATATTTTTACTCACCTCGCATGAATGTTCCCAGTGGAGATCACCTCCGGATGGATGGTGACCTTCTTTACCCTCCACACGATCAGGATCACCTGCTTCGGCATCGAATATTTCTGGATCTTCTTAGTGTATGTCTATTATCGAACGCTTATGTCTATTATCAGGAGAAGGCTATATTTGTAGTAAGGCTCAAATCTCTGTAGTAAGCCAGTGTTCAGGGCAATTTTTTGGTGAATGATCCCAGCAACAACATTAAGTCTGCGCGTGTATTCTTGGGAGGCAAGCATCGTACATGTTGTGTTCGATGTTCTCATTGGGCGCTCCACAAAGGCGGCATCTGTCAATTACCGCCACGATACTGAGGATGTGTTTTATGATCATTCCTCGTCTTGAATACCCTGCCCTGAATTGCAATGACAAATCCTTCCGTCTCCGAAAAGTGTTCTCCCCGTCTTAACCAGAGGTTTGAAGCCTCACTATCCACGCAAGAAAGATCTCATGTTTAGGTGTGTTGTTTGTGCAGCTGCCTATCTCGCCATTGAGAGCAGCTAGCTGTTCGGCGTTGAGATGACGGATGTCCTGGCAATCAGCGGCTTCTAGTTTTAAGGAGGTATACAGGTCAACTCTACAGATTTAGTCATAGAGCGAGATGTTAATCCTGTTTTGGAAATATTTGCGCAATTGTGTAATCGGAGATTCGCACAATCGTCGAATGTCCATAACCCCTCTACCCCCAAGTTTGCATGCATTCGGCGCTCAGACATTTTCACGCGTATGATTCTAATGAGCCTCTCGAGGTCATTCATGGACCAGGAGACCAAACCAAAGAAGTATGTTAGGAGAGGAATGGCATAGGTAAAGGCAATTGCCTTTTTTGTGTTCTTCGCACTGAGGCCTTACACCAGAACCAGATTAAAGTGACCCGAAAAAGTAGTCTCAAGCACCTTTTTAATCGCGGAGCGGAGCGGACCCCTTGTCTGCAATATACCAAGACACATGTACGACTCTTTATCAGTCATCACCCCAATCAGATCGCGGTCGTCTAGCACCTGGAGAGTATTTACCTCACCACGGGGCAAATGCAGCTTTCAAGCACAGAGACATCCTGATGTTTTGGGAGAACTGCAGCAAGAAGTTAAGTAGGCTGTTCATTTTCGACTCTGATTGTGAACTTGCATACACCTTGCATAAAATGCCGTCCATGTACAGGAGGCTTAATGAGCAAGGACCGGGTTTCCCTCATCAGCCCACGACTAAAACATTTAATCTTGAAGAGCAACCGGAACGTGTACGTCATCCACTCCTGCTCCTTCTGTCCTAGAGGGTAAGCAAGAGTGGGAGATTTACGCAAAATGACATCGCACAACACTGTTCCTTGGAGTCCGCTCCAGCCGCAGATGATCTTACGCGGCATACGGGCCACTTGCAGGTGAAGCTTTCACATATGGATACTTCTTCAGAGCTACCATTCTGATCTCCTAGTTCTCATGTTGGCATTATCAGCCATCTACAACATTGATCTTCCTGGAACATGTAGTATGTTCGCTGGAGGATGTTGCTCGTTTTCTTGTTGACGTAGAGCTTCATATCCCTTTTCGGCGTAAAAAGGATACCTGATCTCGTAAATACTGAAGCGTTGAATGAGCATATTCCGGATGCATATTGAACAAACGTTCATGTAACGTCAGCATGTATCCTCTTCTCGCCGATGAGCTTCCTTGCCAACAGGAAAGGATGTCTCTCCTGAGTTGGTTCGACCATTTTTAACGATTTTCTCGCGTTTTTCCGGGGCCACTGCGCGATACTGTCAGCGTAACCGCATAATTCGTTGTATTGAGGAGTTAGCCGAATGCAACGTGGCTACTGCAAGAACCGGAGATCTCGGGCGATGAGGTCGCCAATATCCTATATTATTATTTATTATATATGCATATATACATAATCGAAAAATCCTTCTCCAAAAATCAGTTTAAGTTTTACTTCTTGAGTTATTAAATATTTAAGCTGGACCAATCAGGAGCGCGGTATAAACAGTGGTGCGTACGTGAGCGGGAGTCCAACGTAGTGTAGTGACTGCTGTTCTCCCCTCGCTAACCCCACCTCAGCGCTCGCTTCAATAACACTGCGTTGAAATCACGCTCGCGTACGCACGACTGTCTATACCGCTTTCCTGATTGGTCCAGCTTGAATCTTTAATAACTCAAAAACGAAAACTTGAACTGATATTTAGAAAAGGAATGTTCGATGTATTTTTTTTAAATGTTTATACAGTCATCTAACTCCGGACACTTGAGTCTGGGACACCCATATATATATAATTTTAGAAAAGGTTAAAGAACCAACGCAGGGTCGACTGGGAGCAACTGCCACCTATGAAAATGACACCAGCTCTCAGTAAAACCGCGGTAAATCACACCTATGGCTACGTCTCATGACTACCATCAATTTGACCTTACGGCATATACCTATATGGCCTGACATAGCCACCGAACGCGTCCTTGGGTTACGGATAGAAGGTCCGTGTACCAAGGGTTTCTGCTAAATATGGCTAAAATAATGAATAAGCAGTCGCGGACAATTGTTCAGGGATGGTCCCGAAGGAATAACCCCTAAGCAGCAGCGTAACAACCGTGACGAAAGCTGGACGAACCCTTTTTCTAGCTGCTCGTTGGAATAACAGCGACACCACGACAACGAAGAACCGGCGAACGCCTACATTGATTGGAAATGTCAACTCAAGGATGACTTGCTAGACTCCTACGATGCCAGTATTATCCCTGTTCACGAAGCTTTTATGGCGCGTATGCACACTCTGTGGTGCTAGAAACACTCAGAGCTTCAGCACGTTTCGCATCCGTCATTGCGAAATCAATATGATCGCGATTTCAGGACAAGAAGGAACATTTACATGCAGGTTCCTTCTAAACCCGAAGATCTGACTGAAATGGATGCCCCCTTCGTGAGGATATCTCGGAGCAGTCCAACCTCTGGACCATCAATTGTTAAGTTTATTCTGATACGAGAGCTTTGGCTGAATTAAATCGAAGGCTAAAACCGACGATTGATCAAAAGACCAAAAAACGCTTCCATCAACGAAAAAAGAAGATTGGATGGGCAAGAAAGAATGCGTCCCATGTTCAATCTGTGATTGACTACACAACATCTGCTAGACCGTTCATGAAAAAGGTTCGAAAGTTCGTCCAAGAACTGAGGATACAAAATCACATACTGAACAAGTCAAAGCTGCTGACAATCAAGCAGTATATTGTTGACAAAATACGGGTGTTATCTGAAGCAAGGAGGAGAATACATAAGAGGGAGAGTTCGATCAGGGTGAATCAACAGTTTCTCGCTGACCCATCGCGCCTCTTCAGCGATCTCCCTGTTTCTGTCAAAAATCCACCAAAGCCCAACGAGGTAGAGACTTTTTGGAGAGAGGTATACAAGATCCCGCAAACACTGAAGTTGAATGAAGATACTGATAATATCATCCGCTTCAAGGAGTTTTGCATTCAGAGGCAAGAAGAACTTTTCCTCTGCAGGACCAGATTAATTGTATCAAGAAGTTCTGGTGGAAGAAGTTTACTTCTACACACCAACATTTGGCCCGCATATTCACCTGATATTTAAACTCGGAAACGCCCATTCCGCAGTGGCTGGTGCAAAGACGCACTATACTCCTACCGAAAAACGGAAACTTGTCCAACCCAGAGAATTACAGTGTGGAGAGAGATGTGCGAACAACGAGGCTCGAAATAGGTGTAGCAGGCTGCCGAGAGAGCCTGCTAATTGACAGGTGCGTCTGCAAAGACGCAGCAGCCCATCAGCGCGGCCTCTTAATTTCCTTGATTGACTAAAGGAAATTTTTAGATTCAACCACTCATAGACTTACCTTCTGTCTGTTGGAAAGCTTGAAGGTTCATCAACACATAGTGAGATGCTTGGAGCGATTGATGCCTCTTCAGAAAACTAGATTTACTATCTCATCTAGAAATTATCGTGTTACAACGAACAAAGTCACCTTCCAGAGGGCTGTCTTTCAGGACGATGCCTTGAGCCCTCTGATCTTCTGCACCACACTCCTGCCTCTATCTCTCGTGCTACAAAATTCTCCTGGATACCTCTGCCGGGACACATCGTGAGCATAAGGTCACTAATGTATTTTATATGGATGACAAGAAGAAGATCTGCGCTTCTGGTGCAGTTGTCTCGACAATCCACACGCGCAGGCTTACCCAGAATCGACAGCGATTTTCAGGATCTACCAGTTTTTTCGATGGGAAACTGAGAGAAAACTTATAACTCCTTGAAAGAAAATATTAGTTGGAAGGGTATGGTTGATAAACCTAAGCCACGAGGGCCCCATTTTTTCTGCTGCGCAAGATGCAAATCTTTCCAGCACTTCGACTCAGGTAAAGGATGGGGATCCTTCTTGAAAGTTCTGTGTCAAAGCTGAGTAGATCGGACCTATTGGCCCAAAATCGCTGGAAGATACAGGATCCACCCTTGGAGACACCTGTACTGGTGCAAGCAAACTTCAACTTGCTCTAAATATCGTCAAGAAGTACACAGCAGAGATTGGTATGGACTTTGGATTGGACAAGTGTGCACAAGTGTGACAACGGAGAGACCTACAAAAACCTGGGCGTACCTCAAAGCCGTAATCAGGACGTAACATCAGTAAAGGAGTCTCTCCGAAGCAGATATAAGCATCTTCGTCGACATATATGGTCTTCACATCTGTCGGCGCTGAACAAGGTATCTGCGACTAACATGTTTGCCGTCCCGGTTCTACTCTACTCGTTTGGGGTGGTTCAATGGAAGAAGAACGAGCTTACGGCCCTTGATATCACCACACGTAAGATCATGCATATGCATAAGATCTTGCATATCAATTCGTCCGTTCCGCGATTATACATCTCACGCCGTCAAGGCCGACGCGGACTTCTGAATCTCCAATATCTTCATAGCCGAATTTTTCTAAGTACAGCTTACATCGTTGCAAATCGCAGAGATCCTCTCCTAAAAATGGTCAGGAACCACGAGATGATTGGTGAAGGAGCGTTCCTTCACAAAGCCGCGGAGCAGGCGGTCTAGACCATTGGCCTGATTTTAAACATCAGAAGTGAGGAAAGTGCATTAGGCCATCTAGATGCCTCACTTCTAAAAGCCGAAGTAAAGAACGCAGAAGTTCATATATTCCGCCAACAGCTACTCGACAAGAAAATGCACGAAAACTTTCACCGAAATGTAGAAAAATGGTCCTTGCCGAAGGAGCAAGCTTTTCCTTTCCGCAGATCATCAGGGCTTAATTCAAGTACAGAGGATTTCATTTTCGCATTTTGTATCTTATGGAGTTTAACACGTGAAACGTAGACTTTTTTTACTTCTTGGATTTTGTTCCAGAAATTATAAGTCGATTTATTTACCCTTTTATAAACTTGTTTTTTTCTCACACGGGGGGTTGGGTTGATGTCCGTCGCCGATTTTTTTTACTTTGTAGATGAAAAGAGGATCCCAGACTATGAAAAAAAAAATTTGGCAAACGTTCACATTTAGGGGTTGAAATCACCCCTTCTATATTTTTGAGTCTTTTGATGTTTTAAGAGGTAACATTGTTTTTTATTTATTGTTTTTACACAAAATTGTTCTAATTGATGCTGTATTACAATATTAGCGTGAGTTGTAAAAACACTTACCCCATAGTGTATCATAATTTAGAAAATCTATCCCTGGAATGCTTCGCCATATGACATATAGTTTAAGATTTTGGACTTTGTTGCTGCAAACATCTTGTTTTGTGGTGGTTTTTGGGTGGTTTTTACATAACAAGGGTTTATTAATAAAAGAACAAGTGCCATCGTTAAAAAAAATCAGTTATATTATTATTGATTGTACAAACCAAATATTTTAATCCATTACTTACAGAAATTTTATATTAATAAATATATTTCTTATTCATTGATAATATTAAAGGGGTGGATGACACCTAATTTAGGGGTTATTTTGAATAGCACTGATGATTCTTAATAGAATTTAATATCAAAACAAGATGTTTGCAGTAACAAAGTCCAAAATCTTAAACTATATGTCATATGGCGAAGCATTCTAGGGGTAGATTTTCTAAATTATGCTACTCTATGGGGTAAGTGTTTTTACAACTCACGCTAATATTGTAATACAGCATCAATTAGAACAATTTTGTGTAAAAACAATAAATAAAAATGTTACCTCTTGAAACACCAAAAGACTCAAAAATATAGAAGGGTTGATTTCAACCCCTAAATGTGAACGTTAGCCCAATTTTTTTTTTTTTTCATAGTCTGGGATCCTCTTTTCACCTGCAAAGTAACAAAAAAATCGGCGCCGGACACCAACCTAACGCCCCTTGTCAGTAAAGATGCATTTTATCAAATTTTAGTACATCAACAAAGTTATAAAAAGAATTGAGACATTTTGACAGTTGCATAAAATTGCAATATTCGTCGAGTCGTAGCGAGCCTTAGATGAGAGGCTGATAGCAAAAGCGGACTAAAAAAAGAGTACGAGCAAAAGCGGGTTGGTTATTTCTCAGCGGAAAAACGAGTTAGCCCGCGTGCTACAGGCAAAAACGAGTTAAAGATTTAACTCGCTTTTGCTCGTAGCGCGTGGGCTAACCCATTTTTGCCCGCACTTATATTTCGATTCGGTTTAACTCCAACTGAACTTTTGATTCGTTTTTGGCTACGCTGATATTTTCGTCTCGTTCGCGCCTGGACGATCGAGAATGAATAAAACTGAAGGGTTTATCTTTATAGTAGCTCAAGCGCAATTCTAATGATTTTTCATAAGAGTCAAAAAAACGTTCTCAAAAATCGAATTTTTAATTTAGACGAAACAAATATATACTCCTGAAGTACATCAATGCTGAATTGATTGCCTGAAAAATTATATTAGAAAATTATATTATATTTAGAAAAAATTAGTGATAATTATCCAAAAATTTCATTTCATTTCATTTTTAATACGCAAAATATTTCGCAAATAAATTAACACATGATTCGCACTAAATATAAACAGTTTATAGACCAAAAAATTTATATTGGACTGATGAAAGTTATTGCATTTTTTTCATTTTATAAACAAATTTTATAAGCAATTATCCACATCAGCTATTCAGTTAATAACAATTGATACGTATTATTTTGAATAAAACTAATCAACAAATGCACTGGTATGCTATTTTCCGACGTACTAGCTTCGTTCTTTCAACGCAATCAAATACTATTAACTAATTTATAAACCTTTAGGGATATTTCAATGACTAGCTGATGTTGAAGAATGTCGATCAGGTCAGAAAAGTAAATAAAGGATGTTAGAGTTTACGGTTTACTGAACCAGTATATCGACAGCTCTAAAATCCTTTATTTAATTTTCTGACCTGGTCGACATGTTTCAACATCAGCTAATCACAAAATACGCTTGGAAGAAGATACAAAATTGGACCAGTGTACCGATAACTCCAACATCCTTTATTTTATATTTCAATGACAACCGTCAGTTATTATTTTTAAGAACAATTTTTTCAACAAATTTATATTATCTCATGTATATATAAAATAAAAAATCTGTCATCGACAGTAGTAATTTGGTGATTGTGAATTCTCTTCTGTTAAAGCTCCTTCGGCTTTAACGAACACATTCTCATCACGCATCTCGTGCTTCGCACTCGAATAACATTTGACCAATATGAAAATTTTTCTATATTATGTTCAACTTTAATATATAAAATGTATACTATATTAATATATGTATGTCGGTTCCGAACTGCTCATTCAGATATAGCAAAATAAAGTACAAATTTTATTCTTCATGATTACTTTCATATTCGTTCCTTATTTGCCATTAATCTCTAGTCGTTTTTACACAAATTTAACTTGTTCATTTGTAATGTTATTTTTCACGATTAAATCAAAAACTACACGTCCTATAAGAAAATGGATCGAAGCAAATTTGTAGATATAATTTACGAACAAATTATGACATCAGCTTAAGACCGATTTTAAAACAAAACGTGATTTTTTGTGAATATTGTTCCTCTGTTCGCAAGTGCTGAATTGGACAGAACAAAATAAAGCAAATGTATTTTATTATTTGTTCTTTATTTCACAATAATTTTTTTTTGTATTTATTGTACAGAGTGTATATAAACAAATTTGTTTTAGATAAATAAAGAGCTTTCCTTTTTACCTATTTTTGTTGTTGCATAGTTCAAATGGAAAACGGATTTTTCAATTTTTAATAACATTTTTTATAATTAAAACAATAACTATCTTTTGAAAATATAGTCTGAAGCAAATTCCTATATTTTTTTCAGATGAACAATTTCGTTAGTTATCATTTCTTCGAGTCTTGCATGGTTTTCCCCGAAAACAGAATTACTTATTTTAATAACATTTTTTACGAATAAAACAAAAACCATACTTGTTATCAAAAATCTTTTTCTAGCAAATCGGTAGATCTTCTCGAGATAAATCATTTTTTCAATTATTATTCCATCTTACAAAAAATGTATATTTTTGCTGGGAAATGGAATTTTTTATTTTTTAAAAAGCATTTTAGATGGATAATATCAGAACTGTTGGCCAAAATGGCTGGTTAACGAACTCGTCCTTTCTTTATAGGCCTTGAAACAGTATACCAAGGGGTAGTGCAATCAGATAATTTCTTTGAAAGTTACCACGTTTGCAGATTAAAATGACAACGACGACAGGCATGCAGACACCGACGTAAAAATTTGTTTACAAGAAAATTCAAAAAGTTGTTGTGATATTCTTATAGAAGTTCCAAAAACTAACATTTTTTGTCTCCTGACTTTTTTTACATTCTGCTTTTTTTCTATTAAAATGTTAATTTTCGTTTTTTCGGGGGGATTTTGAAAATGCTCTAACTCTGATAATTTTCTTTGTATCGAAAAAAGTCGTAGGGATAAATTGTTTGAATTTTTGAGTACTACGGATAGCTGTTTCTGGTCCCAGAAACTGTGTGTCAAAGCACAATCCAATCCGATTAGTCTTTCAAAAGTTATCCGGTATACTGACGACGACAACGACGACAACGACAGACCGACAGACACCGACGTAAAAACTATTTTTTCTGACTCGGGGGGCCTCAAAACGTTGACATTTGATGGAATCCACGAAAGTAATTTTTCACATAAAATCAATACCTTCTCATTATGCTGAGAATGTAATAATTCATTATTTTTTGTGCGATCAAAATTTGAATTTTTGATTTTTTCAAGAAAATTCAAAAAGTTGTCGCGACATTCTTATAGAAGTTCCAAAAACTAACGTTTTTTGTCTCCTGACTTTTTTTTATATTATGCTTTGTTTTGCTTAAAATGTTGATTTTCGTTTTTTCGGGGGGATTTTGAAAATGCTCTAACTCTGATAATTTTCTTTTTATCGAAAAAAGTCGTGGGGATAAATTGTTTGAATTTTTGAGTGCTACGGATAGCTGTCCATGGAATTTCTGAATTTAGAAAAAAATGGTCTAAAAATTTTTGAAAATGATCTAACTTTTTGAATCTCGCTCCGAAATAGCTGGTTAACAAACTCGATCCTTCTTTTTGGTTCCAGAAACTGTGTGTCAAAGCACAATTAGGGATGGGAAGTGACCGTCATCTGACCGATTTCATGAAATTTCACCGTCACCTGACGGTCAGCGTGAAATCGGTGAAATCATCTAATTACGTAAAAACTAGATATATTTTAAGTATAATTAACCGTGAGATACGTTTCAAAAGTAAATGGAAGAAGTTTTATTGATGGCAGATATGAAATAAGAGCTTGGAATGTAAAAAAGTATATGTAGGTGAAGATCAGTCTGAATAAAACGCAACATATGATTGACGTCTATGTACACACACACTAACACGCGCGAGGCGACGTTGCCACATCAGGTACCTCGGAAGTCAAATGCAAGACAGTTTTCATTTTGACTAGCTATGTAGCGCTACAACTCCCTTAACACTTATTTATTACATTGAAATTAATTTCCTGCAGCACCGATTCAAACTTTTCCGCCTATACTTACACTTTTGAAGGTTAGGATTCACAAAATACAACTTATTTATATATTTTTGTATTATTTTCCACATTTGTGACCTGAAAAAAACATATAAGTCACATGTGCAATATTCCAGTAACAATTTGTTGATAAAAAGCGTTCCAATATCGATATATAAGATGATTTCAACGATTTGAATGATTTCACCGATTACCGTGAAATTTCTTGAAATCGGTCAGATGACAGGGTCAGTCGGCGTCAACTTCGGTCACTCCCCATCCCTAAGCACAATCCAATCCGATTAGTCTTTCAAAAGTTATCATAAAATCAATGCCTTCACATTATGATGAGAATGTAATAATTGATTATTTTTTGTGCGATCAAAATTTGAATTTTGGATTTTTTTTTCAAGAAAATTCAAAAAGTTGTCGTGACATTCTTATAGAAGTTCCAAAAACTAACGTTTTTTGTCTCCTGACCATAAAGGCCCCTGCTACAGGCCCAAACCTGCAGCCCAGTACATTTCCCAAATTTTTTTCGCACTTTCTGGAGAGCCAATCCATTTTTCTACAATACCCGAACCCTAGGGGGATACTTGACTTTAATGAGTTGAATACTTTTTAATATTTAATTCGTACCTTAAGAGAAAACTTCAAAATACTACATGAAGTACTAAATAGTGTATTGTGTTACGACTCAGCAAACCGCGTCTTTGACGTCCGACGCCGATATTTGCAGTACGAGGCACACGATATTTTATGCAAAACCGATATAGTTTTAGTATGCAAGAGGGTATTGAGTGTAAAGTTTTAATGGGGGTGGGGTTGACGGGGTCCGGGCGGAGCTTCCGTGGGGGGTTCGGGGGGCGAAGCCCCCCGTAAGGAAAAATGCAACAATCATTTTGAATAATTATAACTAAAATTAAACATAACATTAAATGTTGGACGTGAGCTTAATAATAGTCTTATTATAGAGCCATACCACGCTGACAAAACCAGTTCTCGTCAGATCACTGAAGTTAAGCAGCGTTGGGCGCGGTTAGTACTTGGATGGGTGACCATTCGAGAAAACCGAGTGCTGTTGGCACATCGTGGGTGTGGTGAGCCCACACTTGTAGTTATTTTACTACAAGCTATCAACCTAGAAACACTACCCGAATCGGGTAGTGTCACGCCTACCCTGAAAGGGAAATGGCTTAATGGTATACATACATAGACATGTGCGGTTATGTTCATTTTAGTTTTAGTTAGTCAAATAAAATCTTTGCCATCGTGACACAATTGTTACCTATTGGTTAACGAAAGACTCGCGGACCCACGTGTTGCTGCGTGTTGCCGGCCGGCATGCTCTGTACATGTGTATTGTACAGTCTACAAACATTTGTGATATGTACCGCGCATGCGTCAGAAGAGAGAGCCAGGAGTGTCGCCGCTCTGACCAAAAGGGTATGCGCGCACTCCGTAAAAGTATACTTTTACGGCCGTGGCCGGCAAAATACCCCCTCCGACAAACACTTCGCGTCCCACAAACACGCACAGAAAGGTACGAAAACCGTCCGTTTTTGCATAAAATCATTTTGTTTAAAAAAAATGTATTCATTTGTTTTCAAGAGAGAACGATTTGACAACTGCGCGGGTCGAAAGTTCCCAAATGTATATTTTTGGGCCACCCTAATACATATAATTAAAAGTTTGTCATAAGGACAACCGCGGTATTTCGCCGCGAGCGCGTGCTAATTTGAAAAACTGCACCTGCTCCCAGCGAAATCGCAGTAAAATTTCAGCTGTAACCACGCCTCACGACCGTGAGATAGGTGGTTACAGTCTGCGACGGATTCAATACGTTGATCCAGCAAAAGTCTCGTGCATCCTGAGGACAAGGAGCGACACAAGGACGACTGCCTTCTGCATCTTCCCCGCAAGCGTCTTAGCATTTTGTTGACATGAAGGGATGCTTTTCAGACTATTAACCAGTGACAGCTTGGCACCTCCATGAGCGCCGATGATTAGGACGATTAACTTAACAGAATATTCTGGGTAAAACCGTCGCAACTCCCTTACAAGGTCTTTATACCTCTCTTTCTTTTCATTCTCCTTGGCTATGATGTTTTTGTCAGCTAATGCCGAAAATTCGATAACGAACATGGTTCGCTTCTCGAAGTCGAGGAGAACAATTTCAGACCTTGAAAGCGCAACAGAAACAATTGTCGAGAATATGAAGTTCCAGTATATGCGGCACTTCTCATTTTCGACAACTGACTATATTTCCTTAGTTTAGTTTAGCGGAGAGGTATTTGGGCTAATGCCATAAGAGTGACAGAGATGGTAATAAAGCACTCTTAGTGCCGCATTGTGCCTTTGGATGTAGGTCGTTCCCGCATGAGTTGGACAACTAGATAGTATGTGTCCTAGATGCTCGGGGTGTGCATGACACGCTCTGCAGCTATCATCGGGAATGTCTTGGCTTAAAATATGGCGACGGTATGCTAGAGTGGAAATGACACCGCCTTGACATGGCAAAATGAAAACCTCCGTGCCCGACTTCAATTCGGGTGATTTAAGGAAAGCAAACATCAGCGCATACGACATCGACTAATCCTCCACATTTCTATGGAAGATGACGTGCATCCTCTTGTCGAGGAGCTGTTCGCGGAATTTTTTCTCTTGTGCTTTCTTAATCCGCGCCTTCATCCGGGCCTTGATCCGAGTGTTTCAGCAGCCTCCTCCGCTGCTTTGTACATAAAGGCTCCATTGCCCACTTCTTTGTGCTTCCTGGCCATTTTAAGAAGAGGGTCTCGTCCATTTGCGACTATATGTGCTGTACCCAGAATATTCTTGTTGTGAAGACATTCAAGATTCAGTATTCCGCGACCATTTTGACGCAATAACCTTTCGTGACCCGATGTCGAGGGATCTTGAGCTCGTCCTTCGTCCATGGAACTACTCCAATATGAATAGAGTAATATTGGGACGGCAAGCATGTTCGTTGCAGATACTTTCCTCCTCGCCGACAGTTCGGAAGACCAAATCTGTCGGATGAGACGTTTGTATCTGCTTCGGAGAGTTTCCTTTATAGATGTCACGTCCTGAATGCGGCTCTGTGGCACGGCCAGGAATGTATAGGTCTCTCCAGCTCCAAGGTGTCGTATAGCGCTTCTGTGGATGAGCTCAGGGTCTTCGGGGATGCCATTAAGTTTTCCTCGCTTAAAATAAACCTTGGCGCATTTTTCTAACCCCAACTCCATTCCAATCTCCTGAGAGTATTCCTCGACAATCCTTGGAGCTAGTTGTAATTGCTCTTTATTTTTAGCATAGACCTTAAGATCATCCATGTAAAATACATGAGTGACTTTATGCTTTCGATTTCCAGGTTTGCCGCAGAAGTACCCTTCGGACTGGCGAAGTGCCAGAGATAGAGGCAATAATGTGAGGCAAAAGAGGAGTGGGCTTATGGTGTCGCCCTGAAAGACACTGCTCTGAATACCATCTGGTCCCGCAGCGGAATAGCTCTTTATGTGTGATATTAAAACATTGAATAATTTACAAGAGAGAAACACTTTGTAACCTTCTCTATTCAATAAAATTCATTGAAAATAAATGTAAACATACTGAAATAAAATAATTAAAACTCTAGTTACTATTGAAATTTTATATGGAAAATTTAGTCGCCCTCAAGTACCCCGACATATATTTCGTATCGACGGTGCCGCGTGACGTCACACGGGAGAGATTCTCGCACGCCTCTGCCACCACTCCCGATGCACAGGAGAAATAGTAGTTGACGCGGTACATGTGTTACCAACATTTGAACAACAAAACACCTTTTATAACAACAAAAGTCACACAGTTTGATTCCTCGCAGAGTTTCTGTTTTATAACTTGTAACAAAAATAACAAAAAAACTGAACATTTACGAAACTTAGCAAAATTACTTTCTGGAAAATTCGTTAACGAGATTTAAATAATAAACCACATTTTTAACAACAGTTACTCTCTTTAATTTGTCTCTTAAATTTCGGTTACATATGTAACTTGTAAGAAAAGTAACGCATGAAACTCCCCAAAATTTCATTCTTGAAAATTTATTAGTAGCACTAAAATAACACAACACCTTTTCTTCCAATAAAAGTCACACTTTTCGATTCCTTGCAGAAGTTCTATTTCATACCTTGTCACAAAACTAACAACAAAATTCAACACCGGCAGAACCCAGAAAATATTCTTCATTTAAAATTTGTTACCAACATTTAAAAAACAAAACAGAATTTTTTAGCAACAAAAGCCACTCTTTTCGATTCCTAAAAGAATTTGTGTGGCATAAATTATAACAAAAGTAACAAAACGACGTTTATCATGAGCCACTTTTGTTGTAAGAAAAGGTGTTGTGTTTTTTAATGTTGCCAGCAAATTCACAAGAAAAAAATTTTGTTCGGTTTCTCGAATTTTAATTTTTTTGTGTGTAAATTTTGTTGCAAGTTATATAACAGAAATTCTGAAAGTAATTGAACAGAGGAACTTTTTTCGATAAATGTGTTATGTTATGTTAGGCTCGCTTATGAACTTTTAAGAAAGTAAGTTTGCTGGGTTTCGTGAATGTTCAGGATTCTCTTAGTTTTGTTACAGGTTATGTAACATAAATTATTAGTGGAATCGAGAAGGGTATTCTTTGTTGTTAAAAAATGTGTTTTATTTTGTATATCTTGGTAACAAATTTAAAAAGGCAATTTTGATGGGTTTCGCGAATGTTCAGGTTTTTGTTAGTTTTATTACAAATTGTGTAAAAGAAATTCTAAGAGGAACGATAAGGGTGACTCATGTTGTTAGAAAATGTGTTTTTCCTGCATTAAAAAGTACGCTTTTTCACGCGTGTAGAGCGAACGCAAAATGGCTGATTTTGGGGCCGCGTTTATTCCCTAGGTGAAACATATCAGCGAATAAAAGAGCTGCGTCAAGAATAAAACTGGCATGCTCGGCCTTTTTTCCTCGATTTGTATCAAATGAAGAAAATAATCGATGGATTGGGTTTCGTCGCCGCGTCCAGTACAGGTACGTGAAGTCTCGTCGCGTCAGTATCGTCTATATTTGTCATTTTGCAAAAATAATGAAAGAAAATGGAAAATGACGATGAAAATCTTACCACGGATCCGCAGTTCTCGCGTGAACTGTCAAACCTTGGCAGTAAAAGTCCTGCCACATGTTATGTAGTCAATCACACACTGAAGGCGGGACGCGTACTGCCTTGCTCAGCCTATCTTTGTGCTCAGTTGATGCATTCGTCTTTTGGCCTTATGGTCGACTGTTGGTTTTGTTTTACGCTTTGCATCTGCCAAAGCTCTCGCTGCATTATACACACTACAATTGATAGTCCAGAGGTCGGGCTCATCGAAAAATCTCCACGAAGCTCGGCATCCAGTTCACCCAGATCATTGGGCTTGAGAGAAACCTGAATGTTGATGTTTCTCCGGGTCCTGAAACATCGTTCTTCCTCTATTGAATGCCTGCTCGCGGTTGGTCTCAAGGTCGCCTCTCTTTCTCTGTTGCCGGCTTGTTCTGGCTGCGGTTGAGTAGGCGTTCCGTTTATATAACCCCTTTTCCGGAGTTCCTCGGCACGGTTTCGCAGACGTTTTTGCGAAAAATGCGAGAGCTCTGGGTGTTTCTCGCACCACAGAGTATGCAATCGCGCCATGTAAACTTTTCGTTCAGGGGCCATACTGGTATCATAGCACTCCAGGAGGTCGTCCCTGAGTCGATCCGTCCACTTAAAAGTAATGAGATTCTGCCGATCCATCGCACTGACTCTGTCTTGATTGGCTCGCCCAACTCTAGGGTAGTCGGCATTTTTGTCAGACCCATTGTCGGGAGCCCTGCGCGTTCGATTGTTTTGAAACGCACTTACTACAACTATGTTTGGTGTTATCATTGTTGTTCCCACGAACATCTAGGGAAAAGGGTTCATCGATCCTTGTAGAGCACCGCATGCAACGATAAGGCCGCATACTCTGAGAGGTCGCCCGATATCCCACAGTATCCGTTTGAGACACCTCACCCAGGTGCCATTCAGCTTTCGGCACGGTTGTTACGCCTCTGCTTAGGGGTTATTCCTCCGGGACCAGCCCTGGACAATTGTCCACGACTGCTTATTAATTATTGTAAACATATTCAGCAGAAACCCTTGGTACAGGGACCCTCTATCCGCAACCCGATGACGGGTTCGGTGGCTTTGTCATAGGCCCTTCGGTTCGATTCCCAAGGAATAAAAACAAAATATATATATATATATATATATATATATATATACAATATTAAATCCCATTATAAAGGAAGTGGTAGGCTCCGGAAGCTACGATCATGGTTCCTTAAAGCAACCAATCCCGACGCAACCGGAACGTGTACGTCAGCCACTCCTGCTCATTCTATTGTAGAAGGTAAGCAAGAGCGGGAAATTTACGCAGGAGACCTCGTAAAACACTATTCCTTGGAGTCCTGTCTCTAGCCGCGGATGGCCTTACGCGGCAGACGGCACAGTTGGAGATGAAGGTTTCACTTTTGGATACTTTTTTAGAGCTACCAATTTTTGTAGAATGTTCTGAGGAACAGTGTTGACGGGCCAGATGAAGTGATCCCAGAAGAGCAACCTTTTGCATCCGGCTCGCGATAGACTGGGCCTAACGCTTGCAAGCCGGGATTTTGTTGAGTTGGCTAAGAAATTAAGCTTTCATACCACCAAGACAGCCCATTATGAGAAATACAAGATGGACTACTGTTCAGATCGAAAAACAGTGCTGGATATTTCGCCCGTTTTTCTTTCTCCTTTGCCGTGATATTGTCATCGGCTGGTGCCGAGAAGTCAATCACGTAAATGATCTTCGTCTTCAGAGCTTGGAGTACAATATGAGAAATTAGTAGTAAAATTAGATTATTAAGTACAGAATGAGAAATTCAAGTAGATCTTACACTGATCATTCTCCACAACGGACTGGAGTTCCCCTGGGCGTATGGCAAGACGGGCATTAGCCCGTCTGAGAACATGTCCAAGTGTTTCTGGCTCTTGCTTGCACGCTGAGCAGTTTGTAACGCCTACAGGTACATTCATTATGCGCTCACGGTAAACTAAGGTGTCTATAACGCCGTCTTGGCAGACAAAAGGAAATCCCTCAGTCTCCGATCTCAATCCAGCAGACTTGAGAAACATGATGAACAGACCAATCGATAGCTCTTCTCTGCGTATAATGCCGTAGAATTTACCATGAAGGGGCTTGTTAGCATGTACTCTTAATAGTAGCTGAAGTTCTGCTTCCTCTACACGACTTTTGAGCACCAAAGGTGTTAGTGATGCTAGGCCATGTGTAGTCGCGTAAAGCAGTCTAGGAACGGTCAGCATATTAGTTGCCTGGATCTTATTCTTTCCAGAGAATTCGGAAGCCCAAATTTTTCTGAGAATTTAGCGATACCTTTTCTCGAGGGCTGTTTTTAACACACGCACATCTTGGGTTTCCGCTTGCGGTATTCCAAGATATGTATATGTTTGTCCATTACCAAGATGTTGAATGGTATTTCCACCTATGGGTTAAACATCTTGATCGCCACGCGATGATGTAGTTTCTAGTCTTCCTTTGTGTAGATGGTCGCAGGCACACTTTTCCAGTCCAAAGCTCATGCCAATCGCTTTAGAGTACCTATCTACCACCGCCACAAGGATGTTAAGGTCCTCTTTTGAAGAGGCAGGGAGTTAAAGTTCTTCCATGTATAGAAGGTGGTTGACCTTTCAGCGGGCTACATAGGTATCGAGAGCTTTTTCCTCGAAGCACAATAGATAAAGGCAAACGGGAGATGCAGAAAAGTATCGGACTTAGAGAGTCTCCTTGGAAGACCCCCCTCTTATATGTGACATAGCTGATAGTCACTTGTCTTTTGTCAGATGTTATGACAAATCTTGTCCGCCACAAGAGCATCAGCTCTTTCATGCATCTCACTATTCTTGGAAGCACCTCCAGGCACTCAAGAAGATTGATAATTAGCTCATCGTTTGTCTTATCGAATGCCTTACGGTAGTCAATTGATAATTAGCTCATGGTTTGTGTTATCGAATGCCTTACGGTAGTCAATCCAAGCCATGGACAGATTGCGTCGATACCTGATCGAGTCCTGGGTAATACACATGTCTACTAACAGGTTCTCCCTGCAACTTGCCAGCCCTCTCTTGCATCCACGTTATTCAACTATTGCACTCCATAACGTCTTAGGGATCAGTACGGTGCGTCCTTCGACTAGCCACTGCGGGATGGGTTTTTCTCCATTTAAGAAAGCAGTAAATATATGAGCTAGATGTTGGTGCGTTGAAGTGAACTTCTTCCAGCAAAAGTGGTTGATTTTATCTGGCCTCGGCGCTGTAAAGTTCTCAGTTCTAGCGATAACTTTCTTCACTTCTTCAGCAGTAATTAGTGGACATTCTTCCCCTGGATTTTGCAACCTTTTCCTATGGCAAAAGTTACGAAAGAGTGATATATGTGAACCGACTTAATCTAGCTGATAGGTATCTCCATATACCTGCTCCCAAAGACTTGAATCTCTTCTCGAGTAGGCGGATTTTCAACGGCACATGACGTTTTATTGAACAGAGGGGAAACTTAGGTAAATTAGAGAGTATAGAGAATAGACAGAAAGAGGATGACGAAAA
>CAKNYM010052122.1:133319-161591 GCA_932195095.1 Andricus curvator | reverse complement strand
TATATATCTTTTCTAAGATATTAAAATTTTATTTAATCATTTGTCATGGAAAACACGAGATAAAATATTACACTCACCAATCAATCGAACGATTGTAGACAATGGGACATTTAAACATTTTTCATGATAATTCAATAATGAAATACATTTCATTGTTTTCCTTATAATTTTTTAGAATATATTTTAGAATTTCATTCACCGATTAAAAGAAAGGAATTTTTTATGTAACACTTTTTTAGTTGACTCAATATTATCAAATTTAAATTAATAAAATGAAATTAATAATTGGAAAAGTTATGCATTTGAATAAGTAAGTATCTACACGTATCGAAAAATGTGGTTATTTATACAAAATTTTTAGTACAAATATACTTTTCTTCAGATTTCCTTATTCGTAAAAGTAAACGACTATTTGTACAGATATTTAGGTTTACGTAACCACGGCCCTTAAATAATGTAGGAATTATAAAAATTGAAATGATTAAAACAAATTAAGCTAAATATTATGTAAACCTGTATATTTTTATAATTAACTGTTACTCGATAAATTTATAAAAATACAAAAAAATTATTATCATAATATTACATAAATTATATTATAATGTGTATTTAAAGACACAAAATAAAAATTACATTTAAATAGTTTACAATATTTTTTTAAATTAGAATTATTATAAGATAGTTTAACATTTATATTATTTACGTTCTGTGCCTTTCAATAAAGTATAAATAAAGTTAATGATGTAAGAATAGAACTCATAAAAACGAGAGTGGATGCAAGAGTTATCATATATATTTGTTGCAACAATAATAAATTAAAGTAATATAATAATATTATTATAGTCACTTTCACTAATATTAATTTTTCATAGATTTAAAATTATGTAAAATTTTATGAATAATATATAAGTCTTAAGATAAATAAAAAATTTAGGTCAAACTTTGTTAAAAATTAAAACGAAAATAGGGTTGTTTTCAGTCGCTCGTGATGATGTCGATCATTCGTACATTTTAACAACGTATTTTTAAATGGAATAATAACTAAAAATGTTTTATTAGATAATAAAAAAATGAAACGAAATGTTTTCTGAAATTATTTAATTAAAAGATGAATTGTGAGTTGCGATGTACACGGAGAGAAATCTGTTGCGAGTATTGCATGGGAACGTACTATGCGGAAAGAGTAGCACGTGTGCTTTACGAAAATCGCCTCGATTCGTGCAATTCCGGTATGAGAATCTCTAGTTGGAATAACGCCGAAAAGCGATGCGAAGAAGGCCTGCACACCGATGCGCTGAACGCACCAATACTACCATACTGAAAACGCACGGAGTAGTCCGTGCGGAAATCGTACGGGTCCCGAGCGTTTTTAAGATTTTCGAACTGCGCATGCTTGCGGTTACCATAGGCGACAAGCGAACATATATATGTATACAGTGTGTACAGAATCAACCACAAACAACAACACTGAACGCGTCTACTTGTTGCCTATGGTAACCACAAGCATGCGCAGTCCGAAAATCTTAAAATCGCTCGGGACCAGTACTATTTTCGCACCGACTACTCCGTGCGTTTTCAGCATGGAAGTATTGGTGCGTTCAGCGCGTCAGTGCGCATGTCCTTTTCGCATTGGACACTTTGGTACTAAGGCAGCACGGTTACCGACCGATGATTGCAATCTTCTTTTACATTATCTGCATCGAACACTCGCTTGCGACAAGAGCAATAGCGTCCGATGCGATACTCGCAACAGATTTCTCTCCGTGTAGAGATGCTTTATAATAAAAATTAAGAAAACTAAGGATCTATATTAAAATTGTAAACATTTGTAGATGTTTTTACATTCTTTATACATAAGTACATTGTATTAAGAATGTTCAAATTATGTCTTCCGAATGAATAAATTTATTTTATTTTAGATTAAAATCATACGACAAAAAATTAATTTTGAAAGTTCATCTATTTCAGATTTGATTACATAGAGAAATTTAAAGTAGTATATAGAAATAGTTTAATAATATATTATTAAAATTTTGAAAAAGAAAATAAATTTCAACTTTACAAAAGATAACATGTTTCTTCTAACAATAACATTATACGCGAAATGAATGAAGTTCGAAAATTATTATTTTCATCTTAGTAGAGTTTAAGGTAAAATAAAATAAATTATTTATTTATTCAAGACACATCAATTACATATTCTTCTTATAATGTATGCATGTATTAAAAATGTATGCATAGCTAAAAACCTCAAAACAATCCTTACCATTTTTAGTGTAGAGACATCGCTTTATTATTTTTTATAATAAAGCATCCCTACATCGGAACTCATAATTAATATTTTCCATGAAGTAAAGATTTCGATTGTATTTTTTCATAACATTACATCATAACATTACACAACCAGACAACTATCAGTTTGACATTTGACAAATGAGAACAATCTCAACAATCACAAAAAAGCGGGGTTATGTTAACTATGTTTCAAAATAACCTGTAAAAATTAAAACCTATTTTGCGAAAAAAAAACACTTTCAAAAAATAATTTATAATCTTATTAACATGTTATATGAGTTTCTTTTTTTATTATATAATAAAATATTTTTAGTTACTTTACTTCAAAATATGAGGGTATGTGATTTACATCGCAATAAACCAAATGAAAACAATCCCAAGTCATAATTTTAATTATTTTTAATTATTCAAACTTAATGACTATATTTAATTACACAGCCACACAAAAAAAAACTTTGTTTCGGATCTGGAGGTCAGACCATGTTTAGAATAGGTTTTTGGGGTCGCTGAATCCGAATCCGAGGTACAAAAAACCCCAGCACGTCAGGGTTCTTACATAACCTCAAAAAACGTCATAAAAAATCTTTTTTCGGGTCTGGAGGACAGACCATGTTTCCTATATGTTTTTGGGGTCACTGAATCCGAATCCGAGGTCCGAAGAACCCCAGCACGAGAGGGTTCTGACATAACCTCAAAAGACCTCATAAAAAATCTTTTCGTGGGTCTGGAGGTCAGACCATGTTTCCTATATGTTTTTGGGGTCGCTGAATCCGAATCCGAGGTCCAAAAAACCCCAGCACGTCGCATGAGTAAATTTCACGAGTTTCTTTGAAAATCAAAACCCTGACGTGCTGGAGTTTTTTAGACTACGGATTCGGATTCAGCCACCCCAAAAACATATAGGAAACATGGTCTGACCTCCAGACCCACGAAAAGATTTTTTATGAGGTTTTTTTGAGGTTATGTCAGAACCCTCACGTGCTGGGGTTCTTCGGACCTCGGATTCGGATTCAGTGACCGCAAAAACATATAGGAAACATGGTCTGTTCTCCAGACCCGAAAAAAGATTTTTTATGACGTTTTTTGAGGTTATGTCAGAACCCTGACGTGCTGGGGGTTTTTTGACCTCGGATTCGGATTCAGCGACCCCAAAAACCTATTATAAACATGGTCTGACCTCCAGATCCGAAACAAAGTTTTTTTTTTTGTGTGGCTGTGTTATGATTATTTAAAATCATCGAATATCACTAATGAAATGAAAAATATTTTCATATATTTTTTTAGTAAATTATTATTCTAAAAATATAAGGCAGGGCCGAAGGTTTAAGTGGGTAGTATATGGGACATGAGTAATACTACCCACAAGGGAAAAATACCTGTGGGTATTTACCCACTCAGAATTTACGGACAAAATCTTATATTCTTATCGAACATTGAGCAACTTCGACATATCTACTCCAAATATTCGGAGTATTCCAGTTTATACCTTGCCAATAGGAAAAAATTCTATAGAGTACTCCGAATGCACCTGTCGAACTTACTCATTGAACGCCTACAGAAATACAAACAGAACAAAATTGTAAAAATCTTTCCCCCACACACACCCCTCTTATCTCCTTACTACCCATCGGGTTAAAACTTTGACTTCGGTCCTTATATAAGGTAAACGTCTTAGTAATCGTTACCTTCGTCTCAATAATCCTGATTCAAATTTTCTTTGTTTTTATATAATTTTAATTAATATTAAATCAATTTGAAACTATAATATGCTGAAAGTAAATGATTTTTATTATTTAATGATAATTTCAACATATTTTTTTATAAAATATTCAAAATGTCGAAAAGTTTCACCATTATTGAGATCGTCACGATTATTGGGACATTTACCTTAGTATAAGACTTTTTTATGAATTACAAAAATTGGTAAAAAATAAATATATTAAATTAAAATGACATTGAATAAACATATAAGCAAACATGGATTAAGGAGCAATCGTATTATCTGAAACAAATAATTATCTTAAAAAATGTAAAATAAAGAAATATAATCACTTTAAATAATATTTAGTTTATGAATAAATAATAATGATATCAATTATTAGTGAATTTATGAATAATTAAAATTATTTTTAGACTAGAATTATATCACTTACATAATATACCAATTATGGATAGGGACGACTGAAAAATTACGAAAAATAAAATTCATGACATTGTAAAATTTCAGAATCGAAAAATTCATGATTTATAAAATTAACGAATTGTGAATTTTATGAATGATAAAATTGACGGAAAATAAAAATGTAGAATTGGAAAATTACAAAATAATAAAAATCGCAAATTATGAAATTCATAAATTGGAAAATTCACGAATAGTAAAATTTTAGAATAATGATATTCCCGAATTATAAAATTACAGAAATAAAAAATTGGAGAATAATAAAATTCCAAACAGTGTGTTATATTAACGAAATGGAACATTACAGAATAATATAATTCCAGAAAGATAATTGTCGAAATATAAAATATCACAATTATAAAATTCCAGAATTTAAACAATTAAATTTTTTGTATAAATATATTTTATTGAATAAAAAGACAAGCAAATTATACCATTTTACAAATCGGTACTCTTTAAATTTCGGATATTGTTCAATTCGTCAATTTTCTGTCGGGAATGTTATTATTTATGAATTTTAAAAATTGATAATATTGTAAACTGTCGGAAATTGTATTAATCGGAATTTTTCAAATTCGTGGTTTTATTATTGGGCAATCTTATTATTCGTGAATTGTCCAACTCTGTAAATGAATTTGTAGTGGTTTTTCAGTCGTCCCTTTATACTTTTAATAAACAAACTATTTTAATGTTTCAAATTCTGGAATTTCACAATTCAGATATTTTATAATTCCGCAATTTTCTGTCGGAAATTTTATTATTAAAGATTTTTACAATCTGATAATATTATAAACTATTGGGGTTTTCAAAATTCTTGAATTTTATAATAAGGAATTCAAATTTTAATTTTAATTTAACGATAAAAAAGAGACATATTTTTAAAATTATTAGTTGTAGTCGACTTATGATTATTATGCCCAGCACTGAAATAAAATGACAAACCTCATTGTAAAAATTATTTTAAACATTGAATTCATTTTAAGACGCATCAATATCAAAACGAAAATTTAAATAATTTACATAAATATATTTATAGAATTTCAATCATTTTTTTTAAATTTAATTATTTACATAAATAAATATATATAGAATAAAAAAATTAAAAATAAAATTTCAAATACAATATTATTCGTAAAGGAATAAAATAACAATTTTGTAATTTTTATTATTTGGAATAAATAAAATAGAGTATTTCTAATTTAATTATATTTAAATTTATATATGCAAATGCGTATGGAAAAATTGTTTTCATATACACGGAAAAAAGTAGATAGTCAGATTCACTTTTATGTATTTTTAACTTGAAGTTTACTTGTTCGCATTGTAGAAAAAACAATGCAAATAGTTTTTGATACTGAATGAGATAGTGATCTCAAAATATACAAAACCTAAAGTCAGCATTACTACTTAAAATTGTAAAAAGAAAGATTACTAGAACAAGTAGCTTCAATAACTATTTGAAATAGTACATTTGAACATGTAAACTGTATGAATAACTCATTTTCATAGTAAGCAAAGAATTGTGAGTTTGACTTTTGCAAGTGAGTTCGATCTGCTTTTTCGCATTGCAATAAGCACTGCGCGAGATTGTTAGCCTTACTATTTGAAATTGTAAGTAAGTTAAGTGGCACAACTAGAAACGTGTAGGCCCCCCGCACGCAACATTTTTTAGACAGTCCGTTTGAAATTAAAAAAGAAGGACGACTTATAACTTGCTTATCAGTAAAACAACAGATTTTCGCTTCTCAATCTATAAGACAGACCGCGCACTGACATTTTACAAAATTAAATAAATTATCGGAAACTATTTTGTTTTCTCTTTTATCATAATATCAGTTGAAATAATTATTATAAATGAACATAGTGAATAACTTTACTTTATACTTCAATACGGTTTTTTTGTTTTGTACAATATTTTCAGAATTTAAAAATATTCTGAATATATAAAAAGAATACTTTTTTTTACATTATTTCTACTATGGAATTTTCTGCTTATGATATTTTTAATTTCTTATAAGACTAAAAATGATTAGGATCGTACTTGATTAAGCCACCTAGGTTCAAATATTATATTATTTAGAAAAAAAAAATTTTTAGTAGAATAATACATTGTTTTCGACATATCATTTTTTGAAACAATAATTAAAAAATAATTTGTAATAAAATTTTAGTTCAAATTAATTTCCAATTTTAACGTAGTAATAATTTTTTCAGCCTTTTCACATTGATATTTGTAGAAATTACTACCATTTATTTTTAAAAATTGGATATACACTGTAAAAAAAGTTGGTGTAATTTTACATCGTACCACGATGGAAATTATTTGACCTACGTGCGACGATGTAAATTTACACACTTTTGTAAAAAAAAATGCAGGACGTAAATTGTCAGGACCACATTTCAATTTTTAGGTTATGTTCGTGAGGTTATAAATTTTCAAACACTGTATCAGGATAAATAAAGCGCATATTACTTTTCTCAGGTATCGTTTTGAATAAAAAAGACATATTTTTTTTATTCACATAGAACTCATCACTATTAGAGCAATATTAGAGGCTCTGAGACGTAATTTTATGATAAAGTCCAAAGCGCCATGTCTTTCTGTCAGTTTGTCGATGGGTTGTCGATTTATGTCCTGTTTGTAATTTCTCAGGATGCCAAGACGTAACAATGCTACCCGTGTGTGAAATTATGCTAGATACTGCAACTTTACCAAAAAAAGTGTTAATTTATAAGCATATTTAAATTTATTCACTAACGTAAATTGACTACGTGCCACGCTGATCAAATAATTTCCATCGTCAGACATAGTAAATTTACATCGGACAGTTATTTCATACTGTTCCATGGGGTGAAGTTGGAGTAGATCGTGAATTTCGGAGCGACATTGGTATATTTACCAGGTTATACATTGTAATTTAAAATACACTGCTCGTGAAATTACAATCTAATTGTAAATATCACAAAAGATTTTTTTACAGTGTACTTAGATCGTTGGAAATCCATCCAGAGTGAAATGAAAAAGTCCGGGGAAAAATAAAATTAGTTAAGTACACTAGTTTGATATGTTTAACATTGTTTTCATAAATATTTCTTTCTAAGATTTGTCATTTCATCCTTACTATAATTAATACTTTCAATCGAAATTTAAAACAATTGAAATCGGTTAATATCTTCTGTTCTCTTTCTTAAATTTACAATTAAAATTTTTTTCTTAATTACAAAAAAATTTGCCTTATTTAAAATTTGTTGAAAATATACAAGAACATGTTTTTTGGATTGATTCGAACCTGAAATTGAGTCAACTTTAACCAAAGAAACATGTTATTATTTTTTATCCATGGAAAACATTTTTTTCGTGGTGTTTATAACGTTCGAAAGTCGCAAAAAAAAAATGAAATCCCAAAAATCCTAATGCACGACAAACATTTTTTTTCCGAAAAAGAAAAAAATGTTTCTTTGGTTCAAGCTGAATAAATTTCAGTTTCGACATATTCAACTTTTTTTTAATGTGTACATATGACTCAATCCAAAAAAACATGTTTTTGCATGTTGCAATAATTTCAAGAAAAAAGTGGAAACTATGTAAGAAAAACCGGGGAAGACTGTGCACCCTGATATCAATTTCTCGGAACCGAATATTTTTTGTTTGTTTTAAACAGTTTTTATTCTAATTCAGCAGCCCCATATCTCGTAAGACAAATTTTATTTGTGCAAAAAAATTTAAATTTAAATCACTATTCAACGTTTGTTTCATTCGAAAACATTTTTTCAAGCCTTAATTTTCAATAATACAAAATATGTACTTTTTAAAAATTGTAATTCAATTCATTTTATAATAATATACATATAAGTTACTAATAATATATTTACTGTGTGAGTTAATACTTCTAAGCAAAATATTTTTCCCAAGCTCGTTACAAAATATTAGAAATCATCAGTAAGAGATTAATTAAAAAATTTTGAAGTAAACATTCATTATAATTTCTTAGCTGGCCACGTTTTTCTCAGAGGAACCGCTTGACCGAGAGTTTGTCAGAAAAATCTAAGCGGTTCCGTAGCTCACTTGACTAATCCGTGCGCTAAATTTAGGTTTTAGGACATGTTTTAGGTAGTTAGGTAGGGTTCGATTCCCCAGCGGGGGCGATTTTTCAAAGCGTTTGAGCGTGCGATCATATGTGTAAGTCTCTGTGCGTGTAATTGTGTAAGAAGAATCGTAAATTAAGTGCAGTAATCATATATAAAATAATTTTTTCCTTTTCAAATCGATCGACATTTTACATCATTTTTGTTGTCGAGAGTTTCGAGTTAATCTATTCATAAATCGTGTATAGAATGCGTGCAGTGCATATATGCATATACATATATGCGTTACAATGCGAAATCGGCAAAGTTACTCTTCACAGAGGTAAGGCATACTACACGAAATAGGAACTCTTATGCTCCTGAGTGTGGACGGTTACCAAGTGATGCAGTGCATCCTACTATTTGTAATTGTTCATCCTACTCTTTTAAGAAGTCAGTTCAAATAACCTGAATGCGAAATAGTAATTTTAACAAAATTCACCGACGAAAAGCTGCGGTTCAATTTAAAATAGTTAGAGCTGCTGGTTCACAGAGTTTTTTTAACGATCCACTTTTTTCCGTGTACATGTGTAAAAAATATATTGCATAAGATATTATGAAAAAAATTTTTTTATTAAATGTGTAAAAAAAATTTTAATTATAAAATATTTGACAACAGATAAAAATATTATTAAAATATAATAAAAATAAATTTTAAAATATAAAAAAAATGATGCATAATTATTTAGTAATTTTAAACATAAAATTTTATATTTGGATAATAAGAAGAGCTTATTCAATACAGGGTGTCCAACCACCTATAAACGTGCCGGTACTAGGTGATAGAGAACAAAAAATGAAACAGAAAAGTACACTGGCAAAATTTGATGCGGGCTTAAAAAAATTGAAAGGCTTAAATTTTGAGTCTTGTAAAAACAATCAAAGATCAATTATGTGAAATTTTTGGCGGAAGCTGAAGTGAATCGCCAGCACGGACACTATCTTAACACTTATGAGACAAACAAGTGGTTGCTAAAGCTAGATTCTGACTGGTTCATTTTGCCTAACTTTGAAGCTTTACTGTGCCCAAACTAAGGCACAGATCAAATTTTGCCAGAGGACTTTTCTGTTTCTTTTTTTGTCCTCTATCACCCAGTACTGGCACGTTAATAGGTGGTGGGACACCCTGTATATGGCTTATATAGTCTATACGAAGGAAATGAAGCGTGTAAGAAAAATAACGAGAAAAATACGTAAAAAAATTTAATATAGACATAGTAGTTTTCCATTATAAAATACATTTTTTCTTTTTTTTTTTAATTATGACAGAATTATTGAATTTTGATGAAATAATTTATTTGGACGAATTTAAATGTTATTTAAACAAGGATAGAGAACCATATTTTTAATACGATTATTTTTATTGTACTCAAAATTCTAACCGTTACTGAGATAAAATAATGGATTGAATTTTACAAATTATTTAAAAAATTAAATGATTTTTTAAGCGAATTTACATGAAAACCTACATCTAAATAATTTAAATTACTTTTTAAAACTTAAAATTTTTATTTTCAATAATATTTTATTTAAAAAATTTTAATATGATTTGAAATAGTTAAAACAAGATTATACGTGAGATTTAAATTTTCTCAGAAAATGTCTTCAATTTTCACAGTATATAGGAGAAATAATTATGCATATCGAAAACAATACCTTTTACATGGGTCCCAACAAGAAAACGATTTAAACTTGAAAAAGGTACTGTTTTAAATAGATAATGTATAGATTCACAGACTCAACATTGAGTTAAAAATTGCAAAAAATAGTTGAATAATTATCTCCTCTATATATTGTGAAAATTTCAGACCATTCCTAAGAAAAGTAAAATTTCACGTATAATCCCGGGTGAAAAATTGATACTTTTTATTATTCGAAACAATATGAAAATATTTATAAACAATTATATAAAACATTTCATAAAGTTAATTATTTTAAATATATTGAGTATTTATATTTTAAGGCAACTTTAATGTATTTATATACATAAAAATGATATATTTATTTTGAAATATTTATATAAATATAAATGAAATATTTATTTTAATATATTTAAATAATTAACATATAATATGAAATAGAATTATAATTTCTTTTAACATTTTAAAAAATCTTTATAATATATTTTATTTATATTAATTAAAAAATATAAAATGACACAAATACATTTTTAAATGTAAAAAAAAAATAATTTCTAATAATTTCGTAAGTTTAGTGTAAAATTGTATATTTAGATTATATACATAATATATACATTATGTAATGATTTAGTCTATAGTTTATACACTTATAATATAAATTATAGACATGAGAAAATTAACGAACAAAATGAAACATGCATAATAATTATATGAAAAAAATTTATTAACACGCACAAGGATATTTACTATTGAATTGCACTATCAACATGAAATATAGTAATACATCTTTTTGTAAGTACGTTCGAGTATTCGAGGAAACACGGGTTGTTCGTAAGATAAACACAATGAAGAAATGAAACACGATTTTTGAACACATGACAGCAATGAAACGAATTGTAGAGAGGTGATTTACAAAATTTTCATGAAATTTAAAAAAATTTAAATAAGATGAATTTGGCTTCCGTTTCCAGTACCGAATGGTAAAGTACGCGTGGTTTTTTGTGCTATCTTTTTTGGTTTGAGCGACGAGTTTGCAGTTGTGATTGAGGCGAAAGGTGGTAAGGGAGGTCAGTGAAGTGAAGGGGTTGTGTGGAAGTGTGGGGAGGCTGTTTTGTAGGGTTAAAAGGGTTAGGAGGAAAGTTAAAAGTGATAATTTGGAGGTTAGTTGTCGAGGACGGAAAAGTGAGAGAGAAGATAGGGGACAGCAGATCGATAAAACAGGCCAGCATGTTTGTCACGAGGAGTCCAGTGGGCCCCGGTAGAGGGCAGCAGCAGGTTGAAAACAACCCCGGTACTGATGATCTCACTGTGACCGGCAAAACAGGGAGGGGTAAGGGTGATGCCGGGGATAGCGATGATGGCGAGTATGCTACGCCAGGGTACTTCAGGTGGGGAGAGAAGGAAGGGGAATTAGCTGACAGGAAGACTAGAGGTAGGCCGTCAAATCGGGAACTCCTTAATAGATCCAGAGCTAGCAGTTTAGGATCGAGACAACTTTTTGATAAATGGAGACAGGGGGGAGGGTTTGCGGATAAAAGCGATGAGGGGGAGAAGACGGAAGACAGTAAAAGATCAAGGGAAGAAGAAGAGGGGTATGAGCAGGGAGATGAAAAGTTGCGGAAAAAGATAAAAAAGAAGTCTCCAACGGAGAGGAATAAAGCAATAAGGAAAGTCGATCTAGAGAGCCTGGAAAATCTAATTAAGGGTTTTAGAGAGGAAACGAACCGAAGTCTGAATGGCATGCAAAAGCGAGGGGAGGAGGTTTGGGAAGAAATGAGGAAAGTTAGGGAGAAGTGGGAAGAATGGGATCTGGTGTGGCGGCAAGAAAAAGATAAAGTTTGGAAGCAGTTGGAGGATATTGAGAAAAATCAAAGGATAAGTGAGAAAGAGAGAAAATCGGATATGGAGAAATTGGCAGAAAGAGTGAGAAAGCTAGAGTGTAAGACTGAGGATATAAAGAAAGGGAATGAAGGGGTAAGAGAAGGAGAGAGTATAAAAGAAAAGAATGAGAACGTTATCCTAGAAAATGTGAGAATGAAATCAAGATTGAGAGAGTTGGAAAGAAAAATGGAAGTAGAAGAGAAGACAAAACGGAGTAGCAATATAGTGATTAGAGGAATGAAAGTGGATAGTGAATCAGGAAGAGAAGAAGTGGAAAAGTTGATGGGTGAAATTGGGGCAAAAGTGCACGTGGAAGAGGTAAATGGAGTCGGAAGGAAGATGGAAGGTAAATCGCGCATGTTTATAGTGAAAGTGAGAAATGAGGAAGAAAAAGTTGATATCTTGAGAAAGAAGAAAGCTCTAAAGGGAAGGGAAGAAAGGATAGAGGAGGATTTGACGTGGAATGAAAGAAGAAGAAAGTGGATGATGAAACTGAAAGCATGGAGTGAAAGAGTGAAAGGGAACACGGTATGGATAGGGAAAGACAGAATGTGGATAAATGGGAATGTGTGGATATGGGATGATGAGGAAGATAAATTGAGTGAAGTGTGTAGGGAAGGCCCATGGCGACGAGGGCAAAAAGTGGAGACTAAGGATATAAGGGAGGAGGTAATGGGAACAGTAGAGTGTGAAAGGAAAGAAGTAGGAGAAAACGGAGCGACGGGGTTTCCACAAAAGTAGGGAGGGGATATAAGGACGAAAAAAGGGAGAAAGGAAGGAAGAAAGAAGTGAGAGTAGCGTTTTGGAACGTATCAGGACTAATGAATAAAGATGAAGGATTCTGGGAAGAGTTGAAGAAATGGGATGTAGTGATATTGAGTGAAACCTGGGTAGATGAGAAGGAGTGGACGAGAGTGAAGAGGAAGTTACCCAAGGGATATATTTGGCAGATGCAAGGGGCAAAGAAAGATAAGGTGAAGGGAAGAAAGAAAGGGGGTATGGTGTCAGGAGTGAGGAAGGAATTGGTGGGAGAAAAGAGAATAGAAATGGGATTTGAGGAAACTGATGGAGTTATAACGAGAATGGTGAAGATAGGAAAAAGAAAAGTGAGGATAGTTTGCGTTTATAGGAGAAGGGGAGAAGAAGAAGGTTGGAGTGTGATTAGGAAATGGGTGGGGAAAAAGGATGACGAATTAGTGTTGATAGGAGGTGATCTGAATGCGTGGACGGGGGAACAGGGAGGGGAAATATGGGATGAAGAGTGTGAGACTTTCAGGAGAAAATCGAAACACAAACAGGTGGACCAGGAGGGTAAGACTATGTTGGAAATCCTGGGAGAAACAGGGTGGTTTATTTGTAATGGGAACTCGGAAGGGGATGAGGAAGGCGAGATTACGTTTGCAGGGAAAGGGGAAACAGTGATTGACTACATTCTGGCCGAGGAAAGGATAAGGAGGCTGTTAAAAAGAATGGAAGTAGGGAACGAAATAGGGTCAGAACACTTCCCGGTCATTGCAACGTTGAAATGCGGGAATTGGAGAAGAGAGGGAAGGAAGAAGGAGGGAGCGACACGGAAAAAGCAAAGATGGGTAAATGGGGAGTTGTTAAGCTGAGAGAATATACGGAAAGAATGGAAGAAGAGAATGGTTTGATTGAAGATGGGGGAGGTGTGGATGAGATGTTGTGTAAGATGAGGGGAAGGGTAGAGAAGATAGTGGAAGAAATTAGGCCAAGTGAGGAAGAAAGAAGGGAGAAGAGAGGATGGTGGGATGCGGAATGTGTAGAGAGTAAAGAGCGCATAAAGCTATCATTAAAGAATTGGAGAAAAGGAGAGATAGACAAAAAGGAGTATAATAAAAGAAAAAGGGAACACGAGAAATTACTGGATGTCAAACGACAGGAGGAGAAGGTAAGGTACATGGAGGAGGTAGAAAAAGCAATAAAGGAAGGAAGAGAATGGGAGGTGATCAATAGAGAAAGAAGTGAATGGAAAGGAATCAATGAAGAGATAAGTATGGATGAATGGACGGCATATTTCAAGAAATTGCTAGGAGGGGTGGATAGCAAGGTGAGGGGGGATGGTAGAAAGATCAAGGAGGGAGGAATAGAAGGTGGGAATGAGTTGACCAGAGAGGAGGTGAATCAAGCAATTGAGAAGTTAAAAAGAAATAAGGCGACAGGAGAGGATGGGATGGAAAATGAAGCGTTAAAATTTGGCGGAAGAAGGGTTAGAGAAGAGATTTGGGAAGTATGTAATAGAGTATGGAGAGGCGAAGGATGGCCGAAGGAGTGGAGAACAGGTTTGGTAGTTCCTTTATTAAAGAAAGGAGGGGGGCAAAAAGTGGAAGATTATAGAGGAATCACTCTCATGCCAGTAACGTATAAGATTTACGCGGAGGTGCTTAGGAAGAGATTAGAAGAACAGGTAGAGGAGAAAGAAAGTATTCCACACAATCAAACAGGATTCAGAAAGGGGATGGGGACAGTGGATAACATTTTCGTACTAAATTATTTAGTTAACAGGAATCTGGGACTGAAAAAAGGAAAACTAGTCTATGAAAGAAAGGGAGGTGGACGAAGATCTGATTGAGAGGATAAAAGAGGTCTTTACGGAGACAAAGACAAGGGTGAGAATAGGGGAACAGAAAGGAGAGGAATTTTGGACAGGGAGGGGTCTTAGGCAGGGGTGCCCGCTAAGCCCGTTGTTGTTCAGCATCTTGTTAGCAGACCTAGAAAAGAAAATGGGAAGGAAAGGTAAAGGGGGTATTGTCCTAGGAAATAAGAGAATATACTCGTTAGCGTACGCGGACGATGTGGTGCTTCTGGCAGAGAATGAAAGTGGAATGAACTTGCTAATGAAAGGATTCGAAGAGTACGTGAGAGAGAAAGACCTGACAATTAATGTGACAAAGACAAAGATAGTATGTTTCAGGAAGAGAAAGAATGAAGTAAAGTATGGATGGAAGATAAATGGGGAAATGGTGGAAATGGTAGAGGAATTTTGTTATTTAGGATTCTGGTTCGAAGCGGGAGGTGGAAACGATCTGCAAGTGAAAAAAAGGATGGAAAGTGCGAGTAAGGTGATGGGTCAAGTGTGGGGGATTGGAAAAAGAAGATTCAAAGAGGACTGGAAGATGAGAGTATGGCTGTTTGACTCACTGGTATGGTCTGTGATGTGTTATGGAGTGGAGATTTGGGGATGGAAGGAGTACAAAAAAGTAGAAAACGTGCAAGAGAGATTTCTGAGATGGGTTATGGGAGTGAGTTGGAACTGCCCAGGTTATATGTTGAGAGAAGAAACAGGAAGAGAGAAATTGGTGATAAGGCAGAGGAAAAGGGTATGGAATTTCGAAGAGAAACTTAAGAGTGGCAAGGGTAGCAAAGTTGCACAAGCATGCCTGCAGGAAATATTAGATAGAGAGAGGAGAGGAAACACGGGACATTCAAGATGGGAGGAGGAGAGATGGAAAGTGAGAAGAGAATGGAGAATTTGTGACGAGGGGAGGGAGTGGCAGGTAGTAGAGGGGGAAATGAATAAGAAGCAGGAAGAGCAGAGGTGGGAAAAGATTATAGAGTCAAAATATAATAAATGGTATAGATTCATCAAGATGGAAGGGGTCCCAGAATATTTAGGGAAATTGAAAAAGGAGAGCAGGTGGTCCAGAATGATACGCTTCAGAATGGGAGAAGGTATGAATGAGTGTAAATATTGGATGAGTGAAGAAATGAAAATGTGTAGGGTATGTGGGTATGAAAGGGAATCTTGGGAGCACGTGTTGGAGAGATGTACAGGGGAAGAGGAAGGGGGAAAGAGCGTTGTAGATAAAGTTAGGTGGATACTGAGCGGTTGTGGACAAGGGGAAAAGTGGATGAAGAGCTTAGAAGAGAAAAGGGAAGAGAGAATGCATGGGGAAGGTGAAAACCAAAATTGAAATATGGATAAGGAAAATTAGTGTTGGAAACGGAAGCCCTGGAAGGTCTCGCGCACTTGTTAGATAATAGTTATTAGCTAGTAAGATAATAGTTAAGAACTTGTAAATAATAAGAAGGCGAAGCGACTATAGGTTAAGATAAGCATAAGGCATAGAGGATAAGAGAAATTGTAAAAGATGTAAAGGGAACGGAGCCCTCAAACCCGTAAAAGGGAGAGTAATAAAATACTACTACTACTACTACTAAATAAGATGAATTTGTAAAAGTAAATATTTCTTATCATTTTTATTTTCAAATATTGGAATTTAAATAATAATAATTAATTTAATTAGCTGATAGAGAAAACAAATATTTTTATTAAATATCATTAAAATTCAACATTAAGATGTCTTAACAATTAATAATTAATATTCATGATCATCTATAATATTTATCAAATTAAAAAACTCGCTATTGCAACGAATGAAAAAATAAAACTATAAAAGCAGAGTTTAAAAAAAATTGATTAGTAAATTTTTGATATAGTGAAATTAATTTTGTATTTATATGAATTATCTACCTTTAAAACAAATACGTTCATTTAATACAATTTTATTTTAAAATATCTCAAAATATTCTCTTGGCATTTTATAAATTAAAAATAAATACAAATTTTGATTCTTAAATAAAGAGAAAGAACAAATATAAATGTGAAAATAATTAGATTCAAATTAAAATTCTAATATTAAATAATTTTTGTATTATTAAAAAAAAAAAAATTGATTAGCACTTCGAACTCGAAAGTTCATTGCCTCACTACCCGCTTCGGGTAGTGTTTCTAGGTGGATAAATACTAACAGTGTGGGTCCACCACATAACTGAAAGTAACTTGAAAAAAATTAAACAATAAACATTTTTTTAAATTGTAAATTTGAAAATAAATAATAATAATTAATATGACAGTAAATGAAAATATAAATACATCAAAGATATATTAATATAGATATTAATTTACAAAATGATTTAAAAATTAAAAAAAATGTCATTTACATTCTAATAATAAATAAATAAATAAATATATGTATGTATGTATATTTAATCTCTCCCTTTTACGGGTTTGAGGGCCTCCGCTCCCTGTACATATATTTACATTCCATCCTTAATCTAACTTAACCGCTGCTTATATTCTAATGCTTCGACTTGCTTAAAATAACAGTACTCTTACTACTAATAATTCTTAAACTTTAAAATGAGCGATATTCCAGGGCTTCCGTTTCCTCTTACCATAAAATACATTTTCAACGATTTCAAAGGTTTACTTTTTGCTATTTCATTTCCTTTAATAGGATTACCCGTTTGGCTCTATCCTGTCCTCTTGCTTCCTCTTATTTCTTCCAATTTCTTCATCCACGTCACTCCCTGTCCATTACCATCCAAAATCCATTTCACACACTCATCCACACTCAACTGTCCATCTTCCTCTCCTGTACACTTCTCTAACACATGTGCCCATGACTCCATTTCGTATCCACATACTCTGCACAGATTGTCCTCTTCAGCCATCCAATATCTACAAGCTCTCACTCCTTCTCCCATTCTAAACCGTACCACCCTATTCCATGTGTCTTCCTTTTTTATTTTTTGCAAATATTCTGGTTCCGTTAAGCCTTTGACCATCATATACCATCTATTGTACCTCTAGTCCATAATATTTCTCCATCTCTCTTCTCCTTGTCTTACTAATAACTCTAATTCTATGCTCTGCCAATCCTGAACCCCTTCTTGTATATCACAAACCCTCCTCATTTTTTTCCTTTCTTCCTCCCATTTAGAATTTCCCAAATTGCCTCTCGTCTCCTTGTCCTGAACTTCGTCCAAGCATACTTGTGCTATTCTAACCCCCATTACCCATCTCAGAAATCTCACATGCATGCTTTCCACTTTCCTATGTTCCTTCCATCCCCAGACCTCCACTCCATAACACATCACCGCCCAAACCAACGCATCAAACAACCAAACCCTCATTCTCCAATCGTCATTGAACCTTCTCTTTCCTATACCCCATACTTGGCCCATTACTTTACTCGCACACTCGATTCTTTTCCTCACCTGCACCTCGATTCCCCCTCCTGCCTCAAACCAAAAACCTAAATAACAGAATTCCTCCACACTTTCCACTGTTTGTCCGTTCATCTTCCAAACGTAACCTATTTTGGTCTTTCTAGTTCTGAAGCACATCACCTTGGTGTTCCCTACGTTCACCGTCTGTTCTTTTGTTCCCACATATTCTTCGAAAATTCTCATCATTAGGTTCATCCCCTTCTCATCGTCTGCTAACAGCACTACGTCGTCTGCGTATGCTAGAGAGTATAGTTTGCTATTACCCAAAATCGTTCCCCCTTTGCCTTTCTCCTTTAGCTTCTCATCTAAGTCTGCCAGCAGCATATTAAAGAGTAGCTGACTCAACGGGCACCCTTGCCTTAGACCTCTTCCTGTCCAGAACACCTCCCCTTTTTTCCCCCCTATCTTCACCCTAATCCTGGTTTCAGTAAAAATTTCCTTTATCCACTCCACTAACCCTTCTTCTAATCCCCTCTCTTTCAATGCCTGCCATAGCACTTTTCTATTCACTGAGTCAAAGGCTGCTTTAAAGTCTACGAACAAGGCGACTAATTTCCCTCTTTTCCTCCCTAAATTTCTGTTAACCAAGTAGTTGAGTACGTAAATGTTATCTATTGTCCCCATCCATTTTCTAAATCCCGTCTGATTGTGTGGGATACTTTGTTTCTCTTCTATCTGGCTCTCTAAACTTTTTCTTAGAATTTCTGCGTATATTTTATAACTCAATGGCATGAGAGTGATCCCTCTGTACTCCTCTACCTTCCTGCCCTCCCCTTTCTTGACAAGCGGTACCACCAGCCCTGTTATCCACTCCTCCGGCCACCCTTCTCCTTTCCAGACCTTGTTGCAGATCTTCCAGATCCCTTCCCTAACCCCTTCTCCCCCATACTTTATCGCTTCGTTCTCCATACCATCCTCTCCTGTAGCCTTGTTTCTTTTCAGTCTATCTATCGCCTGATCCTCTTTTATTCTCCACCTAACAGACCCCTGAAATAATCCGTCCACTCATCCATTTCTATTTCTTCATTCACGCCCTTCCTTCCTCCTCTTTCCCTATGTATCACATCCCAGACCCTACCTTCTTTAATCGCTTTTTCTACTTCTTCCTTATATTTTTCTATTCCCCTTTGCTTTTTCCTTCCCAGCAACCTCTCATGTTCTCTTTTTTTCCTGTTGTACTCCGCCTTCTCCATTTCTCCTTTCCTCCATTTTCTTACACACTCTTTCATTATCTCTTTGCTCTCCCTAATAATTAAAAATAATATAACAATATTATAATAGTCATTTTCAATAATGTTAACTTTTTTTATAGAAATGTAAGATAGTGTAAATTTATAATAATTTATAGATTTAAATATCACTCATTCATTTGTATGAGATAAATTGGAAAATAATTAAATATTTCAATAAAATTATATTTTAAAAATTATGAAATAATGTATTATTTAGGTAATAAGAAAATAAATATTATTTCCATTCTATATGTGAATACATTATAATTATATAATGAAAAATTTTAAAAAGATGATTTAAAAATTGAATTTAGTTCAAAAATATAGGAATATTTTAAATAAGCTTTTTTAAATAACATGATAATTTATAAGCAGAATTGTAATTAAAATAAACAATGATGAAAAATTATAATTGTCTTTATAAATTATCTATATGAAAATGTGAATTTAAATAAATGGAATAAAGAGATGAATTGAAATAATTTTAAAAATAAAAATAAGATTGTTCATTTCACATTTTTAGTGGAAAACGTATTTAAAAAAAATAAGAATGTAAATATTAAATTATAAATTTATGTATGTTATTGAAAATGCATACTTTGTGATATTTTTTAATATTTTATGTTATGAAAAATTTAATGAATAAAATTGAAATATATTTTTGTACATAATTGTTACATTCTTTATTTAAAATATTTTAATGATTTCTAATCACAGTGTTATATAAATGACTTTATATAATTTTAATTATTTTAAAGAATGAAATATCACTACTATAATTTAAAAAAATTTAAGATATTTATTTAATAAATTATTATTCTTAGATTACAGTATAATATTTTTGTTTTATATTCTAAAAATTAAAATAAAATTTTAATTAAAGAGTTATAGTATTATCTCATACAAATAATTATTTTAAACAATATAAGAAACGAGTGAAAAATCACGAACAGTAAAAACACGACAATGTAACATTCTTGAATTTAAAATTTACAGAATAATAAAATTGGCGAAAAATAAAAATCACAAATTGAAAAAATTCGAGAATAATAAAATTCCAGAATTGGAAAATTACTTAATAAGAAAACTAACAAATAAAACAATTGTCAAATTATAAAATTCACACAGGGTGTCTACTCAAATCCTGGAGAAAAATTCCCTGACAATTCCAGGTTTTTTGCAGGTATCTCAAGTTTTTTCCAGGTATAATTTTTCATAGCATGGAGCCATTAAAATATTTCACATATTTTTAAAAAATCGACTCGGGATATGTATACAATTTCGCGAGTTTATTATAAATAATGTTTTTTTTCAGTTTCTAGAAATTCAATTAATATTACAAGATATTCTTAAATATTTTAACACGATCAATTAATTAAATAATTAAATAATAATAAAAACATAATTAATCATTTTTTGAATTTGTCTCTTAAAGTCCATGAATTTGAATAATAATTCAAACAAATTTTTATTCTATCTACTTATACTTAAAATTCAGTGCATATTTTGGTAAAATTAATGTGGGCACTATACGAAATTCAATTTAAACCGATTAAAATTCGTAACTTTTCAAGTAAAAATTTGAATTTTCAAAAAGATAGATGATTTTTTAACCAAATAGTTGAATTTTCAACCAAAAAGATCAATTTTCAAACAAATAGCTGAATTTTGAACTAAAAAATATAAGTTTTCAACCAAAAATGGAACAGTTACATTTTTAGTCAAAGAAATTAACTTTCAAAAAAAAAAACAGATTTATTTTTAAAACAAATTTAATTTAACTTCCAACAAAGCAGTTTTATTTTCAAGCAAAACCATGAATTTTCAACTAAAATTATGAATATTTAGCTGGAATACTTAATTTTTCAACCAAGAAGATGAATTTTCTACCACAAAGACGATTTTTTAAGAAAATACATGAATTTTCAATTAAAAAGATAAATTTTAAACCAAGAATTGAATATTTAAATTTTCAGTTAAAAATTAACGTTTAACCAAAGAGGTGAATTTTCAACTGAAAGGATATAATTTTCAATTGGAATAGTTGCATTTCACGGTAGAAAAAAAAACATTTTCAAACAAAGTGATGAATTTTCAACTGGAATAGTTGAATTTGAAACTAAAAACATGCATTTTCAACTAAAATGATGAGTCTTTAACTAGAATCATTAAATTTCAAACAAAAAGATTAATTTTCAATCTAGAAGAATAATTTCTATCAAAAAAGTCAACATTTTCAACTAAAAAAGATAATTTTTCAACCAAATATTGAATAGTTACATTTTCAGTAAAAAAAATAATTTTCAACAGAAAAAAAAATTTCAACAACATAGTTGAAGTTGCAAGAAGAATAGTTCACTTTTCAGTAAAAAAAATTAATTTTCAGCCAAATAAAAAACGAATTTTTAACAAAATAGCTCATTTTTCAACCAAGGAGATGAACTTTCAATTAAAATGATGAATCTTTAACAACAACAAAAAATTAATTTTTAACAAAAGAGTAACTCTCAGCCAAGTAATTAAATCTTCATTCAGAAAAGATGGATCCGAACGAAAAATGTAGTAGTTGATATTTCAACCAGAAAAGAACGAATTTTCAACAAACTGCACGAATTTTCAACTAAAACCGACCAATTTTCAACCAAAAACAAAATAGTTAAATTTTCAGTTTAAAAAATTGATTTCAAACAAAAAAAAACGATTTTTCAATAAAATAGTTCGATACAGTAATATAAAGCTACTTTTACAAATAAAGAATCATTTTTATTCAATTTAATATTGCAATTAAAAAAAAAAATAAGCATCCTCTCGAAAAAATTCCCTGACTTTAAAAAAAAAATCCCTGACATTTCCAGGTTTTTCCAGGTATATAAAAATTCCCTGACAATTCCAGGTTTTCCAGGTTTTCCAGATAGGGTAGACACCCTGTGACAAATTATGAAATTGCCGGTTTGAAAAATTCACGAATAATGGAATTACCGAAAAATAAAAATCACGATTTAGAAAATTCCTAGGAAAATTCAAGAATTATAAAACTCACGAAAAATAAAATTGTAGACTTGGAAAATTCAATAATAGAAAAATTAACGAATAATAAAATTCAAAAATTGGAAAATTACAGAATAATAAAATTATAGAAAAATTAAAATAAATAATTTGAAAATTATCGAATAATATGATTCACGAATAATAAAATTAACGAATTAGAAAATTATCGAATTATAAAATTCACGAAGAATAAAATTCAGGAATTGAAAAATTCATTATTAATTTAATTAACGAAAAATACAATTACATAATTATAAAATTCAAGAATTTGAAAATTCACGAAGATTTTATAATATTACAAAAGTGGAAAACATAAGAATAATACAATTCAAGACAGTTTATAATTTTACTGAATTGGAAAAATACCGAATAATAAATTTCAAGTTATAAAGTTTACGAATTATAAAATATCAAAAATGTAAAATTTAGGAATTTGAACAATTAAAATTTTCTTTATAACTTCATTTTATTGAGGAAAAATAAAAGAAACATTAACAATTAAAAATAATTTGTATAAATAATATTTCATTTTTTTACTTTTAATAAATAAAATATTTTAATTGTTTAAATTCTGGAATTTTCAAAATCGGATAATTTACAATTACGCAATTTTATGTCGTAAATTTTATTATTGGGGAATTTTATAATCTGATAATATTATACATTGTTGTGAATTTTCAAATTCTGTAATTTTTCAAATTATTTTTTGTAGTCGAATTATGATTATTATGACTAGCACTGTAATAAAATGACAAACTTAATTGTAAAAATTATTTGAAACATTTAATTCATTTTACGAAGCATCTATATAGAAACGTAAATTTAAATAATTTACATAAATAAATATATATAAAATTAAAATTATTCGTAAATAATTAAAATAATAATTTTGTAATTTTTATTATTTGAAATATATAAAATAGAGTATTTATATATATATATATATATATATATATATATATATACCATTAAACCATTTCCCTTTCAGGGTAGGCGTGACACTACCCGATTCGGGTAGTGTTTCTAGGTTTTTCTTGTAGTTATAAATAACTACAAGTGTGGGCTCACCACACCCACGATGTGCCAACAGCACTCATGTCAGTATTCTTGAATGGTCACCCATCCAAGTACTAACCGCGTCCAACGCTGCTTAACTTCAGTGATCTGACGAGAACTGGGATATGGAATAATTATTTCAATATACACGAATAAAAAATATATTACATAAGATGTTATTAAAAAAATATTTATTGATTGTGTAAAAAAATTATCACTATAAAATATTTAATAACAGATAAAAATATTATCAAAATATAATAAAAATACATTTTTAAATGTAAAAAAATAAATGATGCATATACTATGTAGTCTATACTCTAGACTAGACTCTAGAGTCTAGACTATCTACAGTTTATACTATTATAATACAGCGGAATACGTTAGTGACTATAGAAAATTAACGAACGAAATGAAGCGTGTACAAAAAATACCTAGAAAAATACGTAAAAAAATTTACTACAGACGCCAAACAAGTTTTGCTATTAAGTTGCATAGATATAATACATTCTTCTCTTGAGAGGAAATTTCGTGACATAGTTATGAGTGCACTTGAATAGGGAAGGAAACACGTGTTGTTCGTCAGTTTAGACTTTAGAGGAAAGTGAAGAAATGCAACACGATATTCGAAATCATTGTAGGGTTGAAGCAAATTTTACAGACACGAATTACAAAATTTATAGAAAATGGAAAGACTGTCAAATAAAACGAAATTATACAATTATATATTTTTCAGTATGTTGATTAAAAAAAAAATAATTGTAATGACAAATGATTTAGTCAATTTTTATAGAAATAAAATATTTTCATTAAATATTATTTACAATTAAAATTAAAATGTATAGATATATAATAAGAAATTAATATTTTGTAATAAAATTTATATAAAATTAATTTTTAAAATAATTAATTCAATTAATATTCATACATCTTAGAACATTTTATTTTGGAAAAAATCAATATTAAATTTAAAAACTTATTTACTATTTTATGAGTGATATAAAATATCAAATATTACTTGGTAAATTTTAAAACTGAAAAATGATTTTAAAAAAAATTGTACATGTTATTTATACATAAAATAAATATAATTAAAAATTAGCAGATATAATTTTAAATAACTTTTTAATGAATTTAATGAGATCTTATAAATTAAAATTAAATTTTTATTTTTAAATACGTAGAAATAATATTTAAAAAATTATATTAAAATTAAAATAAGCCTTTTTTACACAGTAATTAAAAATATTTAAACGCTGTCTTTGGTATTGATAAAAAAATTACATTCATATGTAAACAAAATTAAAATAAAGATTTTTTATTTATTCAATTATGAATTTATCATATAAATTTATTTTAAATAATGAATGGTCGTATATTTTCGTTCAATATATAAATAATATCAAAAAATACATAATTTGAAAATTAATTATAAGTATAACATATAATTAACTTATTTAAAGTTATAAAAAAATGTAAATGATTTATAATTTTTTTTTAATATTACATAATATGAGAATGAACATAAATATTAATACATATAAAATATATTTGAAGGTATATTAATTTACAAATGTATAAATCATACTCAAAATAATTTTATTTACATTCTTATAGAAAATATATATAGACACAATAAGAGACAGAAAAGTGTGGAGGGAAGCAGAAAATATAATAAAATTTAAATATTAATTTAAAGAAAAAAATGAGCACAAATCATTCTTTGATAGATTTTAAAAGTTATTTAAGAAAAAATTGTATTTCAAATATATTAAAAATTATGCATAGTATTATTTAAGCAATAAGAAGCACATAGTACAAATAGAATATAATCATTTTTATTATTAAAATAGAATATTTGATTTTATTACGTTTTATAAATTAAACTTTAAAATAGGAAAATTTTTATAAATAAAGAAACATAGTTGTTTATTACATGATAGGACTGACGAAACCATTACATGTAAATAATATGAATAATTTTATTCACTATTAGCAATTTAAACACAAATTATTATTATACACGTTGTCTTAGATGTTGTAAGAAGAAGATAACAAATGTTTTAAAAATAAAACATTGTATTAGATATACAAAAAATTTAAATTATTTAAATTAATTCATATTATATTTTGTGATTTGAATTATAATAAAATGAATTTCTTTAATATTATTTATTATAATACGTATTTTTAAATAAATGTTATAGGAAAAAAATGATCAAAGAACTTTAATTTTTTCATCATGAATTTTTATAATTAATTAACAAATAAAATATTTTTCATTTCTTACAAAAATTATAATGTGATAAGAAAAACATGTAAATTTTATACAATATTATATTTTAAAAATATTTAAGTTTAAATTTAATATTTATTTAAAATTATTATTGTTCTTCATTGATAAATATTATTTATATTAATAAAAGGGTTAGAGACCAGTTAGATGAGGAAGACGAAAATGAGAAAGCGCTCAAGAAGATTAGGCAGAGAACACCACCTGAAAGGTGGTCAGGGGGGAGTAGTTTAGAAGGCCTCGAGAAACTCATCAAGAGACCTCAGAGAGGAAACCTGCAAAGGTTTTGACAGAGCGAGGACGCATAGGGAAGAAGTCAGAGAGGAAGTGAAAAAAATGAGAAAGAAATGGGAGGAGTGGGATGCTCTGTGGAAGGTCGAGAAAGAGGAGGTATTTAGGAAACTGGATAGTATAGAGAGTAAACAGATAGAGAGTGAGAAAGAAAGGAGAGCAGAAATGAGTTTGCTTGAGGAGAGGGTCAGGAAACTAGAATGCGAGAGTGAAAAGAAGGAAGAGGTGGGATTAGGAGACGTAGTCAGGGTGGATGAGAAGAAACTGCAGGAAGAAAATGAGAGAATGCGCATACGGCCGAATGAAATAGAAGTAAGACTAGAAGGAGAAGAGAAAATGAAAAGAAAACGAAACATAGTAATTAAAGGAATGACAGTAGAAAGAGACTCGGGAAAGGAAGAAGTGGAGAAGCTGATGAATGATATTGGGGCTAAGGTGAGAGTGGAGGCAGTGAAGGTACTGGGGAGAAAGACAGAAGGGAAAACATGTGTGCTCATAGTGAAAGTGGGAAGCGAGGAGGAGAAGAGAGAAATTATGGAAAGGAAAAGGGTACTAAAGGGTAGGAATGAAAGAATTGAAGAGGACCTGACATGGAGAGAGAGAAAATGGATGATCGAACGGAGAGCATGGATAGAGAGGAGGAACGGGGGTAATGTTTGGATGGGGAAAGAAAGGTTGTGGGTGAATGGGATGAAGTGGATCTGGGACGAAGAGAGAGCAGAGCTGAGAGCAGAGGGATCAATACTTGAGAGAAGGGTAAACGAAGGTAATGAGAGTAGGAGAGACGGGGCGGGGTTTCCACCAGAGAAGAAAAACTGATCACGGGAAGGAGGAGGGGGATGGACAAAAAGAGAGGAGTGAGTGTGGCTTTCTGGAATGTGTCAGGGCTAAAAAACAAGAACGAGGGGTTCTGCCAAGCTATTGGAAAATGGCACGTGGTAATGCTGAGTGAAACATGGGTGGATGAAAAGGATTGGAAGGGCTTGAAACGAAAGTTGCCGAAGGGTTATATATGGACAATGCAAGAAGCGAGAAAAGAACATGAGAAGGGAAGAGCCATGGGAGGCATGTTGTCAGGGGTTAAAAAGGAACTGATGAGAAATGAAAGAGTGAGAAGAAAAGCTGGAGGGTGTGATGGTGAGAAGAATAAAGGTAGAAAAAGAGAGGGTGGCGATCGTGTGTGTGTATAGAAGGAGAGGAGAAGAGGAAGGATGGAGAGTATTAAGGGAATGGATGGAGGAAAGGAATGAAGAGTTGGTCTTGATAGGAGGAGACTTGAACGCGTGGACAGGAGAGTTAGGGGGGGGGGGGGATATGGGATGAAGAAAGCGAAACTTTTCGAAGAAATTCCAAGCACAGTGAGATAGATAGGGAGGGTAAAACTCTTTTGAACCTGTTAGGAGAGGAGGGGTGGTTTATTTGCAATGGAAATATGAGGGGAGATGAAGAAGGGGAAGTGACTTTTATAGGGAAAGGGGAGACAGTGATTGATTACATTCTAGCAGAAGAAAGAATAAGGAAGAGAATGGATAAAATGGAAGTAGGTAATGAAATAGGCTCAGAACACTTCCCGCTAATAGCGACATTGAAATGATCAGGATGGAAGCGGCATAGCGAAAAAAGGGTAAGAACTGGCGAAAGGAAAGTAAAAATGGGTAGATGGGGGGGAGGTTAAATTGAGAGAATTTAAAGAAAGAATGTAGAACGAGGAGATTAGAGAAATGGAAGGGGAAGTCGTGGACACGCGCCTTGAAAAGATAAAAGAACTAACCGAGAGGATAAAAGAAGAGGTAAGGCCAAGAGAAGAGGAGGAGGGAATAAAGAGGGGATGATGGGACGCAGAATGTAAGGAGAGTAAAGATAGAATGAAGGAAAATGTAAAAAAGTGGAGAAAAGGGGAGATAGGAAAACAGGAATATAATAGGAGAAAGAGCGAACATGAAAGATTGTTAAGTAATAAAAGGCAGTTAGAGAAAAGTAGGTATATGGAAGAGGTGGAAAAATCAATCAGGGAAGGGAGGGAATGGGAGGTGATCAATAGGGAACGAGGAGTAAATTATTTTAAAAACGTCGTGTCATTGTTAAAACAATTTTTATTCGTTCCAGTAGTCTTATATTTAAAAATGTGGATAAATAATATAAAATATTGAACATGGAATTATTTTCTTAAATATATTTTAATAAATATTTTTTTTTTAA
>CAKNYM010052122.1:72518-123319 GCA_932195095.1 Andricus curvator | reverse complement strand
ATATATATATATATATTACGGTACTTAATAAAAATAGATTTTTTTTCTTATACAAACATACATAAAGTAAAACTCTTAATATTGATATTTAAAGGTCGCTCATCGCGAATTTATCATTATAATTTAAATAACATGTAAACATTTTTTTTTCCAATTTCCAATTTCGTAACTATTGAGGGGCTTAATGAATTGCTAATACAAAAACATATTTTTATAGGGAATTCGACGATCTATAAAAAAAGTATCTTATAATTTTTTCATAAATTTAATCATATAAAAGTTATTTAAGGTTAAAGTTGAACACATAATAAATTTATCGTTTTCTTATTAATTTTTGGCGAAAATTTCAAATGTATGACTAATTATCGTAATAATTTGTCCAGAAATTTTATAGTTTAAAATTTTCTATAAATAACAATAATCTAAATAAAATCATCACATTATCAAGTTTAATCATTTAAAAGTTATTTGTTACTAACAACAGAACAATAAAAAATAATTTTTCAAACAATGTTCAAATTCATATTGTGTAATTTTAGTTACATTATTCTTTCTCTAGATAAAATTTTAAACTAAAACATTTTATAAAAATAAATTTAGATAATTAATGATAAATTTCACATTTTGACAAAAATTAGGAAAAAAACGATAAGTTTATTATATGTCAAACTTGAACCTTAAATAAAATTGTAACGTTTAAATTTGTGAAAAAATCATAAGAGACATTTTTTATAGAGCGTCAAATTACCTACAACAATATCTTGTGCCCTTAGCAATTCATTAAGCCGTTAAAGAGTTACAAAAATACGGATTAAAAAAAAATTCACATGCTATTGCAATGGGAAATATAAATTCATGATGAGCGACCTATAAATATTATTATTAAGAGCTCTACTTTTCACAAGCGTCTTTTTACAACTTTCAAGAACTTTTTATGAGGGGGTTTAGAAAAAAAAATTGTCTTTTTTTAACAACCATAATATATACATACATACATACATACATATATATATATATATATATATATATATATATTATTTAATTCAAGTCGTTATAGTGGCCAATAATGTTAAAGGGTAAACAAATACATAATTTAATCAGGCGCGCGCTCAAGCGCGCGCATATTATAGTCTAGTGTATAAAAAAAAACAACTTAACGAAAAACGAGAAAGCATGTAGTTACACTTAAATGTATTTAAAATAATAAAATACAAATTGTAAACTTACCTGGGTTGCTCATCGGTAGCCCCATGGTGCTAGAAGCCTAGTGGCAATGTCGTTGCACTAATGTACGGAATGAACGCGAGAGTCGCAGATGCATGGAGTCAAAAATGCTGACCATGCAGAATGCAACACAATATCATAATAGAGTAGCGAAGGACTGTAAATTAAATAACGTAGGAAAAGAAGAGCTTAAAATATTCATGTTGTTTTGAAATGTGTTGCCTGAGACATTAGTTTCAATCTTCTTGACCTAGGTTATCGCGGACGAAAAAAACAATATTCCGGGGTGGAGTTGTTACATACGTAAATTCAACAAAATAAATCATAAAAATAAATGAAATAAAAGTATGGTTAAAAACATGAATGGAACTAGTGTCCAGGTATCCAATTTAGAATTAAAATTTCGTAAGTGCATGTAGATATGAATGTATCCGAGCAGCGACGAAATGTCCTATAAAGGATAGAGCTGTAGAAGAAGAGAATAAGAGAGAGACGCAAAGCTGAATCGTACGCTAACACGTACGCACACCAGTTCAAATTTAAAGTCCAGCTAAATGAGTATACGCGGATACATGCATATTCTCCAAGCACTGAGTAATCCGACGATACCTCGTGATTTCTCACGTCTTCCTTATAATTCAATTTAATTATTTTTAACCGAAGAAATTATGAATGCTCTCACTACAAGAGTGAAGAAGCATACCAACATTAAATGTTGTTCGGAATCGACTGATATATTTTATTAAGTACATTGCTTTATTTTAATTGCACTTATTTAACATCGACTTTTCATTTTAGACTTTAATTTCATATGTTTACATTTTTATTGAATTCTAATTTTAAAGTGTTATCGATTTCTTCTTTTATCCTTATTCTGCTATCGTTGAGTCATATACCTTCAAAGAGTGAGAGCCTTTCGTACCTTTTTAAGAAAACTGAGTCGTCGTCCGAACGTTAAATTGAGAACTTGTCTCGTCGTTTCGGTAGACAAGTTCAAATTTGTTGTATATCAATTTTAGAAATGATTTAAATATAGACAAGTTCGATTTTTTGAGCAATTTTGTTCACATTAAAATAATTCAGTTTTATTATTTATTCTCAGGGACTTGTCCTTTAATGTACTTAGCGTCAAGAAGGTTTATGAACATTGCATCGTTTTTTTTCACATAAAGTTCTCACGCTCGCGAACATTTTTGGTCCTTCGAAAACCGGATAAAGTGAATCGTACTTTTTGGGTAGTTCGCGAGTGGAATTAACATGTGTGCATCGCGATACAATGATATCAAGACAGATTTTTACTCAGTGAACCCTCCCGGGATTATTTGGAGTGACAAAAGAGAATTGCTGTGAATCTCCTAGTGAAGTTCGAGGTACACAGGAATAACAAGCTTCATCCAAATCATGCATGCAGCGAGGAAACCTAAAGGGAGTAATGTATATTAAATTTTAATCCTTTCATTGGTTTCGGCAGTTTGTTCTCAGCAATTATGTAACGCTTCGAGTCAGTGTACGTAATTTCTCGGCACGCGTATACCCCTGGCAGCTGATTACTGTTTACATCTGCCAATCACACGGGACGATTCGCGTTTTGAGTGAAATTTACGCAATAACTCTCGATAATTAACTTTACTTATATTACGCAATGATTGTGGTGATTCATAGAATTTATTAATTCAGTTTCTGAATATTACTAAACACTTTCGAGTCGGACATTTCGATCATATCACCCATCTCTTTTATTTGTTAACTATGATTAGCATCAATTCGTGTTAGTGTACTAGTCTCGTGTCAACAAATACACTTCGTAAGATTGCATTAATCAACTTTCGGGACGACGATTCAAACATTTGATTACCAGTGACAACATTGAGACATTTCGTTTAAACCTTCTAACTAATTTAATTATTTGTCGTGTCAGTAAAAAGTTCGGTCATTCAAAATGTCTAAAACACAAGCTAAGCTATGCCTTCTCGAGCAAGTGAAACTTGCTAGTCGAATAAAAAATTCGTTCCGATCGGTTCCTACAGTACACACGCGCGCTATGCTCCGGGCACGATTAGAGACACTCGAAGCAAATTACTTGAAGTTCCAGCAGCAGCATGTTGAGTTGCTGAAAGCGCCTTTGGGGGGAGAAGTCACATATTTTAAGGATGACATCTTCACCCAAACAGAAGAATGGTATCAAGTTGCTTAGGGCAAATTCTTCGATGCAATCGACGCTCTTGTCTCCGTGCAGCCATCTAACTCTTCAACAAGCGTTAATCAGCATGTCTCATCATCTTCTTCAAGGTCGTTTCCAAAAATTACCTTGCCAACGTTCTCTGGGAATTATACCGAGTGGTCGAATTTTTCGGACTTATTTAAATCACTGATAGCTGAGAATACAAATATCGCGGATGTTGTTAAATTACAGCATTTAAAAACAAACTTAACAGGAGAACCGGCTCAGCTCCTTAAAAATATTCCGGTTACAAACGAAAATTATAAGCGTGCGTGGGATTCGTTAGTGAAACGTTATGAGAATAAGAAAATATTGATCAATTCTCACTCGTCTATTCACTTTTCGTTACAGCCTCTAAAGTCGGAATCAGCTTCGAATTTGAAGGATCTAGTCAATACTGCTGAAGAAAACCTAGAGGCTCTCAACGCGCTTAAATGTCCAGTCGAACATTGGTCTCATTTCTTAGTCTTTCATCTGACCAACTTACTGGACTCACAAACTCGACGTGACTGGGAAACATCACTAGGTGATACGACAGAGTCTCCTTCTTATGATTCCTTGCACACATTTCTAGAGGGCAAGGTTCGCACATTGGAGATTCTTGAAGGGAATCCATCTAACATAAGGGATTCTTCGAATTCAAAGTCGAATGACAAATCGCAGGTATTAAAGTATGGTAAAGGAAAACGCGGGTCAAACAAGAGTTCTGCATCATCATCTCACCTTTCAACAGATCAGACTCAGAATTCTCATCAAGTTCGAAAATGTTTCGGTTCTGGGCAAGCACACTTCTTGATGTATTGCACTCAATTTAGAGCGATGAATGCAATACAATGAAAGGAATTCGCGGCTAAAAGGAAACTTTGCCTTAACTGTCTGCGTCAACATTCAACAAGCGAATGTCCTTCATCAAGAACGTGTCGATTATGTGATCTGAAACATCACACCATGCTTCATCAAGATGCGACGACATCGAACATCACTCATCAGTGACCTTCAACTAAAGAGTGATCGACGTGATCATTGGAGCAGACGTTTGTCCTTATCTGCTTCTTCCAAACATACGGAAAGGTCCCTTCAACGCTCCTGTTGCTCAGGAAACATACTTCGGTTGGACCTTATCTGGGAAAACTACAGGAGATTCGTTACCTAAATCAACTGAAGAGCCTTCTTCAGCACTAGGAATGCATGTTTTTGTGCAAAACACCGTAGCCTTTGACCTTCAAAGGTTTTGGGAGGAAAAAGAGATTCCATCAAAGTCTATACTGACGTCTGAAGAACAGGAATGTGAGGATTTCTTCGTGTCAACTCATTCACGCACTCCTGAAGGACGCTATGTTGTTCGTCTTCCGATGAAGAAAGATATTTCATCATTTGGCAATTCTTTTCGGCCAGCCTTCCGGATGCTTCAGCCCATGGAACGTCGCCTCGCGAGTGACGCTTCCTTCTTTAGGGTCTATGAGGAATTTCTTAAGGAATACGAAAGTCTTGGCCACCTGGTGCCTGACACTGAGTCTTCTATTCGTCGTGATTCTTCTCGCTCCTTTCATCTTCCAGATCACGGGGTATTGCGTGAATCAAGCGCTACTACTTAGTTGAGAGTCTTCTTCAATGGATCTCAGAAGACTAAAGTTGGAATTTCGCTCAATGAATGCTTGCACACTGGAGCCACACTTCTCCCAAATCTGCTCGACATTTTGCTTCGTTGGAGGTGTTTTCGTATAGCTCTCTGTGCTGATGTAGAGAAAATGTACCGACAAATCCAGGTACAACGAGACGATCAGGATCTTCAACTTATCCTGTGGAGAAAATCGCCGAATGCTTTAGTTCAAACGTTTCGTCTCACCACAGTTACTTACGGTTTGTCTTGTGCTCCTTTTCCTGCACTCCGTTGCATTCAACAACTCGCCCTTGATGAGGGTGAAAATTATCCAAAATCAGCTGAAGTTGTACGTCGAGGGACATACGTGGACGATTTAATCACAGGTGCAGATAACTTCGAGGAGGCAATTTCTTTACAGAATGAATTACATAAACTTTTCACAGTGGGCGGCTTTCCTCTTCGCAAGTGGATGTGAAGTGATTCTGATCTACTGGGGAAAATTCCAGACGAACTTCGAGCGTCGTCTCAGCCTCTGTCCTTGGTATACCAGCAATCGTTTCATATGCTGGGCCTCTCTTGGAATCCTCAACGAGATGTGATAACTTTCGACGTCCAGTTGTCATAACAGCTAAGATACGTATTCAAACTCTCTGGCTTTTAAAGATCTCCTGGGACGATCCTCTTCCGAACGAGGTTCGCCAACGCTGCCTTGCATATCGAGACGGTCTTCGTAACATATCCTCAATCGAAATACCTCGTTGGATAAAATTCAGTTCATCTTCTGGTTCCTGTGAACTGCATGGATTCTCCGATACTTCGCAGAGAGCCTTCGCCGCAGCAGTTTATCTTCTTGTGACCTCTGATTCTGATACGAAGTCAGTTTCGCTGTTGATTCCGAAAACTAAGGTCGCTCCCTTGAAACAGGTATCGCTACCACGCTTAGAACTGTGTGGAGCAGTTCTCGTTCGACTGGTGCATCACGTTCAGCAAATACTTTTGTTGGATGTTCCCATTCATCTATGGTGTGATTCAACAGTCACGCTAGCCTGGATTCACGGATATCCCACAAAATGGAAGACCTTCATAGCCAATAGAGTTTCCGAAATCCAAACTACACTACCATCAGAAACTTGGCATCACGTTTCTTCATCAAGTAACCCTGCTGATTGTGCTTCAAAAGGTCTCTCTGCCAAGGAGCTATCATCATTTTCTCTTTGGTGGCAAGGCCCGAATTGGTTGCTGTTTCCACATCTTTGTCCACGAATTCCATCGTCAGTTAATCCTGAAGTGGATTTAGAAGAGCGAACATTAAAAATTCATACTTCTAGTTGTGTTCTAGCTATGTGGGTGCTTCTTCATCGCTACTCTTGTTTGGATAAACATCTACGAGCGACTGCCTGATTACACCGATTTATCCAACATTATTTTCAGCAATCCTGTTCAAAGTCATCATTCCTTTCACCTTCAGAACTTAAGCAAGCTCGAATAGATTGAATTCGAAACGAGCAGCAATTCTATTTTGAAGCAGACATGAAGGCTCTATCGTCAGGAAGGTCTCTTCCTTCTAAGAGCAAGTTAGGTCGTTTAACACCTTATTTAGATTCCCAACAACTGCTTCGTGTAGGAGGTAGGTTGAAGAATTCAGCCTTGGGTCCTGATGAGAAACATCCTCTCATTCTCAGCTCTGAATCAACGCTGACGACTCTTCTTATTGATCATCATCATCGACGTTGTGTTCATGGTGGAGTCCCGCTCACTCTCAGAACCTTGAGGCAAACGTACTGGATTCTACGTGGTCGATCGGTCGTGAGGGCCTTTATTCATCGATGTTTACCATGCCTACGACATCGAGCTGTGAAGCCTCAACAATTGATGGCAGACCTTCCAGCAATTCGTTCTACTCCGAGTCGACCGTTTATACATACTGGCGTCGATTATGCTGGACCCGTTTACTTGCGAACAACTAAGGGTCGTGGTTATCGATCATATAAGGGCTACATCGCAGTCTTCGTTCGCTGTTCTACTCGAGCTGTCCATTTGGAAGCTGTCTCAGACTATACGGCTGATGTTTTTCTAGCTGCCTACTACAGATTCATTTCTCGACGTGGAATTTGTGCTACCTTGACCAGCGATCAAGGTACGAACTTCGTTGGAGCAGACGTCAAACTTAGAGCGATGTTTTCAGCAGCTTCAAAGGAGTCAACCCTTTTAGCTTCGTGTCTCGGTTCGTATGGCACATAGTGGCGATTTAATCCACCAGGTGCGCCGCACTTTGGGGGAATTTGGGAAGCGGCAGTGAAGTCAGCGAAACAACACCTTCGGCGAGTCATCAGAGATACTACCCTTACATACGACGAAATGAGCACATTTCTGGTTCAAGTAGAGGCCTGTTTACATTCAAGACCTCTTCAATCCATTTCCGATGATCCCGATGATCTTACGGCTCTTACTCCAGGTCATTTTTTGATTGGAGAATCTCTCAACAGTATCCCTGAGCCAAGTTACACTGACATTGCCTCGAATCGCTTATCTCGATGGAAATTATTACAACAAATGCGTCAGCATTTCTGGCAACGTTGGTCCTCGGATTACCTGAAAGAGCTTCAACCTCTTTCGAAGTGGAGGACTCCTTATCCATCACTTGAAGTTGGTGACCTCGCTTTTATCCGTGATGAAAATTCACCTCCCACAAAGTGGCCTTTAGGTTGCGTCGTTGAAATTCATCCCGGTTTTGATGGTCATGTGCGCGTTGTGTCTCTCGGCACTGCGAGTGGTTTTTTTAAACGCCCTATAGTAAAATTGTGTCTTTTACCAAGGGCGCAGGAAAATGTTTAGATCTCGTCTTAAAATGCCGTGTACTTTCTTTTCGGTTGTGTTAGTTGAATGTTTCAATTTATTCATTTCTGTCTTGTTCTGTTAATGACAGTTTTAACCACTTATTTATCAGATCGTGGTTAGAAATTTGTAATCAGTTTTCTTCTTAAAATTTTAATCTTTATTGTCATTATCAAATTATTATTTTTTGGAATGAACTGTGTGAATCTTTTTAATTTTGTCCCAACAAAGCGGGCGGAATGTTCGGAATCGACTGATATATTTTATTAAGTACATTGCTTTATTTTAATTGCACTTATTTAACATCGACTTTTCCTTTTAGACTTTAATTTCATATGTTTACATTTTAATGGAATTCTAATTTTAAAGTGTTATCGATTTCTTCCTTTTTCCTTATTCTGCTATCGTTGAATCATATACCTTCAATGAGTGAGAGCCTTTCGTACCTTTTTAAGCAAATTGAGTCGTCGTCCGAACGCTAAATTGAGAACTTGTCTCGTCGTTTCGGTAGACAAGTTCAAATTTGTTGTATATCAATTTTAGAAATTATTTAAATATAGACAAGTTCGATTTTTTGAGCAATTTTGTTAACATTAAAATAATTCAGTTTTATTATTTATTCTCAGTGACTTATCCTTTAGTGTACTTATCGTCAAGAAGGTTTATAAACATTGCATCGTTTTTTTTTCACATAAATGTCTCGCTCGCGAACAAATGTTATCTTTTCAAGTTCAATAACTATAACTTATAAAATAAATATAGTAATAGGAATTAAGCAATTTTACGAAGAAAGGATGTAGAAAGAAAGAGAGAAGAAAACGGAAGAAAAGTTGCGCTCACATAAACAATTTGCAACCAAGTCTTGCGCTTTGCTATAAACGTAGGGCATTGCCACACATACATCAGCACTTGTCGGCTCGTGGTTTAAGTTCAATGTTCCTCCTTCGCTTTTTCACATCTAATTTCACCACTTTCCAATTAAGCTGACTAATGGTAAACACTGCCATGCGTTCTAAAGGAATACCAATATGCATAAAATGCTGAATTAAAATAATTTCCAAGGCATTTCCTAATTGTCGTTTCAAGGCAAGGAAATTTAAAACTCAATTTATTTCACTCAGAGAATTCTATTACAAGAATTTTATTGCAAAAAGTCTATTGCAAAAACCATGTTGCAAATATTCCTGTCACATCGTTTTGGGAAGCCTCGAAAGTCAAGGCTTAAAAAAAGTGTCTACAAAACCTTGTTTTTTTGCACGTTCAACATCAGCGCTGCCGTAACAAATTTTTCCGAACAACAATATACATATCTTTCAATTCGGGAGACCTTAAGCTTTCACGTTTACCTGGTCAGAATTTTCTGCGATTTTTTTTTTAACGAGTTGTGAGCGATCAAAGTGAGGGTCGCGTACTTTTGACGCCGACTTTAGTTGTAATTAGATGATTTTTTTGAAAATCTGCTGAAAACTTCTATTTTAATATGTTAAAAAATAACCCTAATCTCTTTTATTTATCTTCCTCTTCTTTTAGAAAATAAGCTTTATTATTTAATTTTGATATTTATTTCTTAATTAATAGTATATTACATCACAAGTAGGGTTAAGAATGTAAGGTATTTTATTCGAAACCACCATGTTATGAGCCTACAGAGCCTGCAGAAAAGTGAGCGTTAGATAGCCCCTTTCCGAAATCGCGCGAGAACGTTCTATGAAGTGAATGTTTTTTTATAGTGATGATGATTACTGTCCGAACATTCTTCGGTTTTGTTTTCTCCATTTGTCAAATTTCTCGAAGGCCAGCTCATATTTATCCTTTCCATAATCTTGTGCGTACGAAGATTTACAATTATAACTGCGACGTAATTGCAGGTAAGGTTTCACGGATTCTATTGAGTTAGATGAAAACATACGATTGATATGTAAGTCAGCTATTGGGGTTGTGATTGCTAATCTCGTATGGTGCGAAATTTTCAAAGTGGTTCGGTGCGAGGTAGATATATATATATATATATATATATATATATATATATGCCAACAAAAAAAAGTCAATAGCCCCCAGTAGAACCGCGGTAAATCACACCTATGGCCACGATGGGTGGTCACAGGTAACGACGAAATCACAACGACAGACCGGCTCTCTTTTAAGGTCTTGATACCTCTCCTTTTTTTCTTTCTCCTTTGCAGTGATGTTGTATTCGGACGGAGCCGAGAATTCGATCACGAATATAGCTCGTTTCTCGAAGTATTGGAGAAAAATGTCAGGCCTCGAGTGCGCAACGGAGACTGCTGCCCGAAAATCGTAGTTCCAGAAAATTTGGCACTTCTTGTTTCTGACAATTGACTCTATCTCCCTTGGAGCGTTCGGCAGGGCAGGGTCACGACCGACACCGTAAGAGCAACAAAGATGGTAATAAAGCACTCTTAAGGCCGCATTATATGAAATGCGCTTACGGTATGCTATGGTGGAAATTACACCGTCCTGGCATGCGAAAATAAAACCCTCTGTACCTGAATTAAGCCCTGATGATTTGAGAGCTTTTATAAGTGAAGCATCTAGATGGAGTAATGCGCTTTCCTCACTTCTGATGTTAAAATTCAAGCCAAGGCTCTCGCCCGATAGCTCCGCGGATTTGTAAAGGAACGCTCCTTCGCCAATCATCTCGTGGTTCCTGACCATCTTTAAGAGAGGATCTTTGCCATTTGCAACGATGTAAGCTGTACTTAGAACAATTCGGTTATGAAGATACTGGAGATTCAGAAGTCCGCGTCCGCCTTGACGGCGTGAAATGTATAATCGCGGAACTGACGAATTGATATGCAAGCTTTTATACATATGCATGATCTTACGTGTGGTGACATCAAGGGCCTTAAGCTTGTTCTTCGTCCATTGAACCACCCCAAACGAGTAGAATAGAACCGGGAGGGCAAGCATGTTAGCCGCAGATACCTTGTTCAACGCCGACAGATTGGAAGACCAAATCTGTCGAAGAAGATGCTTGTATCTGCTTCGAAAAGACTCCTTCACTGATGTTACGTCCTAAATGCGGCTTTGAGGCACGCCCAGGTATGTATAGGTCTCTCCAGTATTGAGATGTCTAATAACACTTATATCCACAAGCTCAGGGTCCTTGGGAACGCCAGTAATCTTTCCTTTCTTCAGATTAATTTTTGGAAACTTGTCCAAAGCAAAGTCCATCCCAATCTCTCCTGTGTAGTTCTTGACGATATTTATAGCAGTTTGAAGTTTGCTTTTACCAAAGGCATAGATCTTCAGGTCATCCATATAGAATACATGTGTGACCTTATGCTCGCGCTGATTAGTGTCGCCATAGAGGTATCCAGGAGAATTTCGTAGTGCGAGAGATAGAGGCAGAAGTGTGATGCAAAAAAGCGAAGGGCTCATGGTATCACCTTGAAAGACACCCCTCTGGAAGGTGACGTTGTTCGTTGTCACACGATAATTTCTAGATGAGATAGTAAATCAAATATTCCAAAGAGGTATCAATCTCTTTATGCATCTCACTATGTTTTGATGTACCTTCAAGCTTTCCAACAGACATATGATAAGTCTATGAGAGGTTGAATGGAAAGCTTTCCGATGGTCAATCCAGGCCATTGACAAGACGTCTTAAGGACACGAAGCGACCCAAGGATGACAGCTTTCTGCATCCATCTAGCAAGTGCCTTGGCATATTTTTGGCACGCGGGTATGGCTTTAAGGTTACGAACCAGTGACAGTTTCGCACCTCCGAGAGCACCTATCACAAGGACAATTACTTGCACCGAATATTTTGGGTACAGTCGTTGCAGCTCTCTTTTAAGGTCTTGATACCTCTCCTCTTTTTCTTTCTCCTTTGCAGTGATGTTGTATTCGGACGGAGCCGAGAATTCGATCACGAATATAGTTCGTTTCTCGAAGTCTTGGAGAACAATGTCAGGCCTCGAGTGCGCAACGGAAATTGCTGCCCGAAAATCGTAGTTCCAGAAAATTTGGCACTTCTCGTTTCGGACAATTGACTCTTATCTCTCTTGGAGCGTTCGGCAGGACAGGGTCGCGACCAACACCGTAAGAGCGATAAAGATGGTAATAAAGCACTCTTAAGGCCGCATTATGTCTATAAAATATATATATATAAATATATATATATTTTTTTCTTCGGTTTTGATTCCTTGGGAATCGAACCGAACCCAGGGTTTCTGCTGAATATGGTTACAATAATTAATTAGCAGTCGCGGACAATTGTCCAGGGATGGTCCCGAAGGAATAACCCCTAACCGAAGGCGCAACAACCGTGGCAAAAGCTGAATGGCACCTGGGTGAGGTGTCTCAAACGGTGACTCTGGGATACCGGGCGACCTCTCAGAGTATCAGCCTTATCCTTGCACGCGGGGCTCTACAAGGATGGACGAACCCTTTTCCCTAGCTGCTCGTGGGAACAACAATGACAACACTAAACATTGTTGTAGGAAGTGCGGTTCAAAACAATCGAAAGCGCAGGACTCCCGACAATGAGTCGGACAACAATGCCGACTACCCTAGAGTTGGGGGAGCCAATCAAGAAAGAGTCAATGCGATTGACCGGCAGAATCTCATTACTTTTAGGTGGACGGATCGACTCAGGGACGGCCTGCTGGAGTGCTACGATACCAGTATGGCCCCTGAACGAAAAGGTTACATGGCGCGACTGCATGCCCTGTGGTGCGAGAAGCACTCAGGAACTCTCGGATTTTTCGCAAAAACGTCTGCGAAACCGTGCCGAGGACCGCTGGAAAAGGAAACATCAACATTCATGTTTCTCCCAAGCCCAAAGATCTCACTGAACTAGATTATGAGCTTCGTGGAGATTTTTCCGCAGAATCCGACCTCTGGACTATCAAATTGTGGTGTGTACAATGCAGCGAGAACTTTGGCAGATACAAACCGTAAAACAAAACCAACGGTTGATCATAAGACCAAAAGACGAATGCATCAACTCAGCACAAAGATAGGCTGGGCAAGACAGTACGCGTCCCGCATTTAGTGTGTGATTGACTACATAATATCTGGTAGGACTTTCACTACCAAAGTTCGACAGTTCGCGCGAACAGTTACTGTCGACCATCCGCCCAAACCAGAGGAGGTCGAAGCATTTTGGAGAGAAGTCTACGAAGTCCAACATCCACTTGGAGAAGGATCAAAGAACATAAATAGCTTCAAGGAGCTGTGCAATGCCCTCATAACAGCTGAGGAGGAATGCCCATCTATCACTACCGAGGAGGTGAAAAACGTATTAAGAGGCATGAAGAACTATTCCCCGGGACCAGATGGTATCAAGACCTTCTGGTGGAAGAAGTTTCCTTCAACCCACCAGCATCTGGCCCGAATTTTCACCTCATATCTGAAGTCGGAAGAGCCTATTCCGGAGTGGTTGGTGGAAGGGCGCACAGTGCTCCTGCCGAAGACGGGCAACTTAGGTGACCCTAAGAATTACAGGCCAATAACTTGTCTGAACACACTGTATAAGATCTTCACAGCTACCCTAAATGATAGAATTGTTCGGACAATTGGACCTGTGTGGCGAGAGATGTATGAACAACGCGGCTCAAAGGAAGGCGTAGCAGGATGTCGGGAGAACTTGCTCATCGATAGATGTGTCTGTAAAGACGCAGCATCCTATCAGCGATTTCTATCGATGGCCTTTATTGATTACCGGAAAGCTTTCGATTCAACCTCCCATAGACTTATCATCTGTCTGTTGGAAAGCTTAAAGGTTCATCCACACGTCGTGAGGTGCATAGAGAGATCAATGCCGCTTTGGAAAACCAAATTTACTATCTCATCTGGAAAACATCGTGTGATCACTAACAGTATCACCTTTCAGAGAGGTGTGTTTCAGGACGACACCATGAGCCCTCTCCTCTTTTGCCTCACAGTATTGCCACTATCTCTCGCACTTCGCCATTCCGAAGGGTACCTCTGCGTCAAAGAGTAAACTAGGGTGGTCCAAAAATTCGACTTTAGATTTTTGGTGATACCCCCCCCCCCCCCCATTTTGTTCGTTTTTCGTAAAAAGAAATTCCGTAATTTTTTCAATGTTGACACACCTGAACCCCTTTAATTGTGCCCGGAAAATGCCCCAAAAAATGCAAAATAGCAGTTTTCTATCAAATTCATGCTAAAGACAGTATTTAAAAAAAAATTGTCAACATGAATTATTTTTAATCGATAATTGACGAGTTTTAAAGTATATTTTAAATAATTTAAAAATTTTTAAACAAATAGTATTTGTTTAATCAATTTTTCCCCCCTAAAATCGTAAAAAGTTATTATTTTCTGAAAATAATGACACAATTAAAGAATGTTGAACGCAATACATTTTTGAAGGATTTTTGGTAATTATTTAAACAATTTTGTACAAAGTTGATGAATGTCAAGAGTAGTAGTTCTTGTTTAACTTATTTGGTAATTATTTAAACAATTTTCATTTGTTTCTCTCTAAAATCGTAAAAAGTTATTATTTTCTGAAAATAATGACACAATTAAAGAATGTTGAAAGCAATACATTTTTGAAGGATTTTTGGTAATTATTTAAACAATTTTGATTTGTTTAAACAACTTTTTCCCCCCGTAAAGTGTGAAAAATTATTACTTTCGGGAATTAATGACACGATTTAAGGAATTCAAGAGTACTATATTTTTTCTACGGTATATTTAGCAATTTTTTAAATAATTTTTATTTGTTTAAACAATTTTTGTTTGTTTAACAATTTTTTGTTCTCTGCACCCTTAATTGTTTAAATAATTTCAAAATATCTTTAATAAAAAAATATTATTCTTAAAATTCGTTAATTGTGTCATTAATTGCTGAAAAGAATAAATTTTCTCGATTTGCAGAGAACAAAAAATTGTTAAACAAACAAAAATTGTTTAAACAAATAAAAACTATTTTTAAAATTGCTACATATTCTGTAGAAAAAAATATTACTCTTAAATTCCTTTAATTGTGTCATTAATTCCAGAAAGTAATAATTTTTCACGCTTTACAGGGGAAAAAAATTGTTTAAACAAATCAAAATTGTTTAAATAATTACCAAACATCCTTCAAAAATGTATTGCTTTCAACATTCTTTATTGTGTCATTATTTTCAGAAAATAATAACTTTTTACGATTTTACGGAGAAAAAATTGTTTAAACAAATGAAAATTGTTTAAATAATTACCAAATAAGTTAAACAAGAACTACTACTCTTGACATTCATCAACTTTGTACGATTTATTCCGAAAGATAATAACTTTTCACGATTTGCAAGGTAAAAAAATTGTTTAAACAAATACTAATTATTTAAACAATTTAAAATTATTTAAAATATACTTTAAAACTCGTCACTTATCGATTAAAAATAATTCATGTTGAAAATTTTTTTTTAAATACTGTGTCTAGCATGAATTTGATAGAAAACTGCTATTTTGCATTTTTTGGGGCATTTTCCGGGCACGGGTTAACGTTGAACAAAAAAAATCGGAATTTCCTTTTTCCGAAAAACGAACAAAATGGGGGGGGGGGGTTATCACCAAAAATCTAAAGTCGAATTTTTACAGGTATAAATTTGGACTACCCTAGAGTACACTCAAGAGATTGGAATGGAGTTCGAGTTGTTGAAATGCGCCAAGGTTAATTTGAAGAAAGGAAAACTTAATGGCATCCCCGAAGATCCTGAGCTCGTTGACAGAAGCGCTATACGACACCTTTGCGCTGGAGAGACCTATACATACCTGGGCGTTCCACAGAGTCGCATTCAGGACGCGACATCTATAAAGGATACTCTCCGATGCAGATACAAACGTCTCATCCGACGAATATGGTCTTCCGAACTGTCGGCGAGGAACAAAGTATCTGCAATAAATTTGAAGTAGTTCCATGGACGAAGGACGAGCTCAGATCCCTCGATATCGGGTCCCGAAAGGTCATGCACATGAACAAAAGCATGCACCTTAAGTCTTCTGTTCCACGACTTTACATCTCACGCCGTCAAGGTGGTCGTGGAATACTGAATCTTGAATGTCTTCACAACAGGATTATTCTGGGTACAGCACATATGGTCGCAAATGGACAAGACACTCTTCTTAAAATGGTCAGGAAACACGAAGAAGTGGGCAAAGGGGCGTTTCTGTACAAAGCAGCGGATGAGGCTGCTGAAACACTCGGCCTTGACTTCAATATCAGGGGTGAGAAAAATGCCACAAATCTGATCCATCTTGAATACTAACGTTTGCTTTCCTTAGATCACCCGGATTGAAGTCGGGCAAGGAGGGCTTCATTTTGGGATGTCAAGACGGTGTCATTTCCACTCTAGCATACCGTCGCCACATTTTGAGCCAGAGACATTCCCGATGATAGCTGCAGAGAGTGTCATGCACACCCCGAGCATCTAGGACACATACTATCTAGTGTCCAACTCACGCGGGAACGACCTACATCCAAAGGCACAATGTGGTACTAAGAGTGCTTTATTACCATCTCTGTCACTCTTACGGCATTAGCCCAAATACCTCTCCGCTAAACGCTCCTAGAGAAATAGAGTCAATTGTCGAAAATGAGAAGTGCCGCATATACTGGAACTTCATATTCTCGACAATTGTTTCTGTTTGCTCACTCGAGGTCTGACATAGTTCTCCTTGACTACGAGAAACGAACCATGTTCGTTATCGAATTTTCGGCACCTGCTGACAAAAACGTCACAACCAAGGAGAAAGAAAAGAAAGAGAGGTATAAAGATCTTATAAGGGAGTTGCGACGGTTATACCCGGAATATTCTGTTAAGCTAATCGTCTTGATCATCGGCGCTCTTGGAGGTGCTAAGGTTTCACTGGTTAATAGCCTGAAAAGCATCCCTGCGTGTCAACAAAATGCTGAGACACTTGCGGGAAAAATGCAGAAGTCGGTCGTCCTTGGTTCGCTCTGTGTCCTGAGGGTGCACGAGACTTTTGCCGTATCATCGTATTGAATTCGTCGCAAACTGTAACCACCTATCTCATGGTCGTGAGACGTGGTTACAGCTGAAATTTTACCGCTATTTCGCTGGGAGCGGGTGCAATTTTTCAAATTAGCACCCGCTCCCGGCGAAATCCTGCTGTTGTCCTTATGACAATCTTTTAACTATATATATATATAAAAAAGTTAAACAACCACCGCAGGGTCCCACTAAGAGCAACTGCCATCCAAAAAATGTCAATAGCCCCCAGTAGCACCACGGTAAATCACACCCACGGCCACGTCTCACAACCGTGATGTGGGTGGTCATAGGCAACGACGAAATCACAACGACAGGCCGGCGAAACCCTCGTGTGTCTTAAGGACACGAAGCGACCCAAGGATGACAGCTTTCTGCATCCATCTCGCAAGTGCCATTCCTCTAAGTGCTTTTTTCACCTCTTAGGCAGTGGTTGATGAATATTGCTCCTTAGATGTTATGAGATTGTCGCAAAATTCTTTGAAGCGGATGATATTTTCAGTATCATCTTTAAACTCCATTTTTTTCGGGATCTTATTTACATCTCTGCAAAAAGTCTCTACCTCGTTGGGCTTTGGTGGATTTTTGATAAAAATAGGAAGATCGCTGAAGAGGCGCGATGGGTTAGCGAGAAACTGTTGATTCTCCCTGATCCATCTCTCCCTCTTCTGTATTCTCCTCCTTGCGTCAGATAACAGCCGTATTGTGCCAACAATATGCTGCTTGATTGTCAGTAGCTTTGACTTGTTTAGTGTGTGATTCAAGATCCTTGGTTCCATCGTCGGTTTTAGCCTTCGATTTGAATCAGCCAAAGCTCTCGCAGCACCATAAACTGAGCAATTGATGCTCCAGAGGTCGGACTCCTCTGAGCTATCTTCACGAAGGGAGGCATCCATTTCAGCCAGATCTTGGGGCTTAGGAGGGACTTGCATGTTAATGCTCCTCCTTGTACTGAAATTGCGATCATCTCTCAGAAAGTGCCTGCTTTCTGCGGTTGGTCTTAATGTCGCTTCCTCATCTTGGGCTGCAGCTTGATCAAGCAGCGGTTGGGGAAGCGCTCCGCGTACATATCCATTTTTCCGGAGGTAGACGGCTTGATTTCGCAAAGACTGATGCGAAACGTGCTGAAGCTCTGGGTGTTTCTGGCACCACAGAGTGTGCATACGCGCCATAAAGCCTCCGCGAACAGGGATAATGCTGGTATCGTAGCAGTCTAGCACGTCATCCCTAAGTCGATCCGTCCACTCAATGTGAGCGTTTCGCCGGTTGGTCTTCGTGTTTCCATCTAAATTATTTTCAGCACCCCGAACTCTAGGCTGATCGGCATTGTTTGCCGACCTATTGTCGGGTGCTCTGCGCGTTCGATTGTCTTGAACCGCATCTACAACATTTTTGTGTTTTGGTGGTTCCATTGTTGTTCCCACGAGCAGCTAGGGAAAGGGTTAGTCCATCCTTGTAGAGCACCGCGTGCAAGGATAAGGCTGATACTCTGAGAGGTCGCCCGGTATCCCAGAGTCAGCAGAAACCCTTGGTACAAGGACCCTCTATCCGCAACCCGAGGACGCGTTCGGTGGCTTTGTAATAGGCCCTTCGGTTCTATTCCAAAGGAATCGAAACCGAAAACCCAATATATATATATATATATATATATATATATGTCTACAGTAAGTTACAGCTACAGTCAGTAGCTGATACTGTTCGGTAAAGAGCTATCTAAACTCTCACTTTTCTGGGGAGTAATAGGCTCATAACATAATGTTTTCGAATAAAAGTCATAAAAGTAGAATCATAGAATTTAATTATTCTTTTCAAGCCATAAGTACAGCTTTATAATATTACATCATAAAGTCTTTCCGAAACTCCATCAACCCTGCACAAATATAAACTTCGCGGAAATTCCATTTATTGCCTATCTACAGGTATTACTTATCTTCCTTTCCTAGACTTTAAACAAACACAAGCGTCTAGCGAGACAATGACCAGACAAACAGACTAGACAGTCCCAGTCTAGACAAACCGAAAAATCCAAAACTGACTGCAAATTAACGCAACTGAAGACAACCATAAAAGGAAACTAAATGATTATACTTTCGAATTGGACTTGCGTATCCACTCCCAAATTGTACTGGAACTGGACAGAGAACTTGGACAAATTTCAGGTTAACAACGAACCCCCGCAGGAGATGGGAGTGTAACAGAATCGTTACATGAACATAGGAATAGGAGGGGACTAGGCATGTCGCAGCGGGGGCGAAATAACGAGAGGCGCGGTCTACCATCTTGGATTGCTAAACCGGTATTGCGAGAGAAAGAGCAGACTGTTCTCCTTCTCTTACTTACTTCCCTTGCTTTTGCAAACCAACATGGACAACTCCTCCTTGTAACTTATAATCAATCCCCGCGCCCAAGTTAGGAAGCATTGGGCTAGTCCCCTCCTATTCCTATGTCCATGGAATCGTTACCATATGAGAGGACAGCAATTTTATCTTGAATACTAATACTCGAATTGAAGTTAGTGTGCCTCTCTGAGTCAGCCTACTTTCTGTGCCAGTCTGTAATTAAGAAGTTATCAGTTTGGCCGTACCTGAAGGGTCTGTTTTTGCAAAAACAGTCATGTATTATATAATTCGGTTTAGGTATACACTGCCAAAAAATTGGCATTTAACGTTTTCTGAGTTTTTCCGAATGTTATTTTGAAAAGACGCGGAGCTCTTGATTATTTTCCTATTCCAGTTCTCCTCCATAGTTTTGTGGTTCCTGTAACATATATATAAAAAAAAATTTGCCGCGTGGAGTCGTAATTCAGTTGACACAGGTATTTTGTTATACGGAAGTTTTTATTAACAGTTTACGAAAGTGAAATGTGTCTTAGATTTTTAAATTTCACCGAGTGTAACAGATATTGTTACCATGACATAGGACTCATTGCGACCCCTTGCGAATTAGGTCGGGTCGTACCCGAGATTAGGCGGAACCCCCCGAGGGGTCCCGAATCCTCGGAAGATAGCGCGAACGTTAGTCAGTCTTGTCCGAACACTAGCCTCGAATTCTGCTCTCTCTCCGCTACATGTCACCTAGGATTTACTCGGCTCCGACATTGCTTCCACAAGGAAGGGTTACCATCCTCACCTTGGTCCTCATTGAGATCGACCTTCGATTCGAGGTACCGTCCTCTGCGAGGAAACCTGCTGCCTGTCAGCCATCGCCACGAGCTGACCGCCTTCGCCGATATGTAAGTGGCAATAAATTGCCTTCTTTAACCCTTAAAAATGATTACGACTTTTATTGTGTCTTCACCTTACCCTCGGCATTCCGGATTACATTTCCCTTCTCGGCATTACCCCCGTAATACCTGGCACCCAACCTAAAAATCACACACTCTTCCCTATGATAAAATTCCAAAAACCTGCCGAGAAAAAGGGACACCATTTAAAACTCAGATCAAAACTCCAAAATTTCACGACCCTACTCTTGACCATTACTTTTGAACTCTTTGAACTTTTTGCATGCTAATTGATCCTATTGCCTTGCCAAAGTGACTGATTTCATGATTTATATATACTGAATTTTGAATTTACAATGGTTTATATATGGTCATGATTTATATGTGCTTATGATTTTATAATGAAAATGATATATATGTGCAATGATTTGTCTACATTTGCGCATGAATATTTATATTGCCAGTGATTTATTTTTGCCTATTGTTACTGAAAGCGTAATACAATTTGCCATTTTTCAATATTGCCATGTATATGCGAATGTTAGCACGTATTGCGTAGCGTAATTCAGGGTAAAATATAAAATTTGAAACCATAAACGACAATTAAAATAGCAATTCCTCTTTACGTTGATAAAAACTAAAATTGATTCTACTTTAAAAAGAACGAAACTAAAATTGAAATAAAAAACGAAAATAAGAATTTGGAAAATAAGGTACTATATTCTTGTTTCTTATGGGAAAATTAGAAATTCATCATTTTCAAAATAAAACCAAAAACTTCAAAAATTATTTAAGGCAAATAAGGAAACCTGGAAAAATTGAAACAGAGCGCATTTTGACTTTCATTGAATATTTCAGGCGCCGAACGAAACAAACCGTTCAAGCGCGCAAACAAGTTCGCACGTGCAGCGAGCAATACCCACGAGTCGCGCCAAGGTCACGCGACGTATCTCCAAAACAAAGAGGCCTATGAAGAAAATAAACATATTTTCAAACTCGAGAATTAATTCGATACCAAGTTAATATTTCAATTAAAATTGTCGACCAAAATGGGAATTATAAATTAAGATACCACATCGGTCAAATATATACAGGGTGTCCCACCAGCAATAATTTGAATTTAACTTAATATAAATGAAACTCAGGTCGGGTACAGTCAAGAAAAGAATGACTAAACCCACTAACACAGAAAGCGATCACGATAACTTGGACTTGGAGGGTGCCGCTGCACATCCAATCCAAAATATTAATTCGGATAAGGCCACAACGAGAACAATAATCGGGATTATGGTCCTAACTCCACCCAAAAATACGGGCGCTATCACTACAATAATATATAGATCGATAGGTCGCTGTAGGGGTTTCGCTAGAAAAAATATGGAAACCCCGACGAATAAAAATACGTCAGACAAAGACAGATTGACTCGAACAACATATACTGAACCAACTCAAACTCAAAATAACCGACACTCACTCCATGACCTTACTCAAAACCCTAACAGAACCTTCGACTTAGAAAAGAATACTTTCTATTGGGACAACGAAAACTTACCCGCAATAGGCACGTCAGCCCCAATAACTATTTTGGGACAATATAATAATAAAACTTTCCAACGCGATTCATTCCTGGAAAATAACACTCAGTTCATACTAGAATCAGATGAACTTTTAGAAACCGCGGAATATAACAAATTTATGAATAAGCAGAGGGAAAGATTTTTTAAAGAAAAGGAAGAGAGGACAAAAAATTTAAGGTTTAGACTCGACCCACCCGCCAATAGCTCTTTTGAATACAGAAAGAACACAATAGAACCACACGACAAGAAAAATAAAAGCGCATCTCTTGATAAACATTCAGTACAGTTCAATATAAGAGAAAACTTAGAGGAACCTAACCAACTCTCATACAATAATAATTAATCGTAGTAGAACAAGAGTTAATAATACAAAATTATACAATACAGACGACAGCGAAACATTACAGGACAGAACAAACTCACACCAAAACAGACGACATGGACTCTCGACAACAAGGGAAAGGTCACACAGACACCCTAGAATCCACACAAATAACACAGATACGGATAGGGAACCTGAAAATAATTTAAATAACGAGACAATTCCAGCAACTGATTTCCCATTCGGAATGATCCAAACCCCCTTCCAAATTATGAGCAATTGGCCTATTAAATTCAGAAACAATAAAGATGATAGTCCCGCGCATTTCTTGGACGAATTAAAAAGACTTAAAAGGGGATACAAAATAAACGACCGCGATATTTTAGAAATTTTAGACGCACTACTAATTGAAAATGCAAAAGATTGGTGCGAAATAAATAAAAATTCCTGGAGATGTTCATCTGATTTCACCGAAGATTTTAAAAACGCGTATATCGATGAAAGGTTTTCGGAAGAAATAAAACAAAAAATAAAATTCTGCAACCAAAAAAGAAACCAGGGCATCCACTCTTACCTAACAGAAATTAGAAAACTCTTTACTAAACTCTACCCTAGAAAAAACTTAGAATGGGAATTACGTAGAACTTACGAAAACCTTCGCATTGAATACAATATGTACATTAAAAGGAACGATTTTGAAACTTTTGAACAATTAGAGGACTTAGGTAAGGAATGGGAAACCGAGCTAGGCAAATCAAAAATTCGAGGCCAAGTTTCACAATTTACTGAACCTAAAAAAGACGATAAAAATGAACAAAAGTTCAATAACCGTAACCGAAAACAATACAAAAATCGATTGCCATTTTCACCATTTGGATTTCCACTCCTACCTTTTCCAAACCAATACCAACAAAACCTCAGACCTAGATCCTACCTGGTTTCTACTCAAATTACCAACCTAGGTTCACAAACATAGACTATGATATCCATTTCATCATTACAATCAAATCTTACCAATGTTAAATCAAATGTCATTAGGGCAAAGTTAAGGCCAAAACAATCCAATGTTCGAATTTCCAACAGAAAAAGCGGAAAATCACTCAAAAAATAATAAAAATAAACAAAACTTCCAAAAACTGAATTACGGTAACAAAAATCAAGTAATAATGATAACAAAGACTCACACGACAGGACAAGTTCTAGCTCAGGCAAAAAACAGGACTCAAATACAAAAACGAATGAGAACACAAATAATTCAAATTGTTATTATCGTGGTTTAACGGGCCATTTTAAAAGAGAATGTCCTTATTATACTTATAACCAGGGAAACTGGAAGGGCGGGTACTAGGGCCAAAAATATTACAACCTAGCACCGAAACGCCGGAAATCTTAAATTCCGATAAAGATGAAGTAACGGAAACACGTTTTCATCTAATTACAAAATTCGGAATTAGTCGACATAATTGGGCAAGTAGTAATCCTAATTAAAGTCGGTAAACACACAAAACATGTTATGTTCATGTTAGTCCCAAAATTAAACTCCGTAGGAATTTTAGCCACGGACATGCTAAAAGCCCTACGAATGGCCTTAAATTATGAATCGGAAACCTGGTGGTTAACAGGGATTCCCCCCACCTGCTATCCAATGGAAGCATGCCCAAACTCACAACACCTTCCTATACCCGACTGTAAAACAGAAACTAAGCCTGAAATTAAAGTTAAAAGAAAACAGGGAAAGAAAAAACGTAAACATTAGGGATAAACCGTTAAGGGGTCATTCTACTATCTCGGCAAAAAGAAGGTGATTTTCAGGAATTTTTTTCTCAGCAACTACTTAATAGAATTAAATAAAATTTTTAGCGTTTATTTATGCTGTCTCAAAGTCTAAAAAAACAATCTTTTCACATGAAATTATTATTTAGTTTAGGTATTATTTAACAATAAACAACGCGTCTTCAAAAAAGGCATGTCCACTGCGCGCACGATATCTCCAGTCAGCATCATCTGATACAAATAAATCAGAAATTTTCTTTATTGGTATGACCATAGCTCTGAAGTGACAAAGCGGATTTTTTTTATTTTGCAAAATAACAAAATAGCGGCAGTTTAAACAAAAAATTTCCAAAAATCGTGTTTTTTTGTTCTTTTTTTGTTAATTTAACTATGATAAAATTAAAAAGTTTAAAAACCGCTTCGTCACTCTGTAGATATTTATGTTTAGAACTTTTTGAGAACTTTTGAGAAATCGTGCGCGCAGAGCGCAAAAACGTTGTTTCGAGAAAAACGCGTTTAAAGTTTTCGGGACATAAAAATTGTAAGAAAAAGTTACTTACACTTAATCAGCGATCCTTGCTCCATATAATATTCCTTCTGCTTGTTTCAATGAATCCTCCTGATTTGATAATCTCTTTCACTTTATAATAACATTTTCACTAAACGAAACTGCACAGAATGAAACAACGCTACGATATGTACAAGCACTCAGCTCTCTACGCGCTTTTGCTCCAAGCTCTCAAAAGTATAGAAAGACTCCGAATTTCTGTGTGAAAATTTGATAAGATATTTCTGAATATATAAACTGTCGAAAAATGTAAAAAAAATCGATTTTTCAAAAGTGAGATAGTAGAATGACCCCTTAACTGAAATAAAAGACAAAAATAAAAAACCAAAATTCAGAGGTAAAATTAATTTCAAAAGTACTAGAGAGCTTAACAAAAATAGCCCAAAGTTAGAAGATACTGAAATCCCCCTAGTACCTATCAATCCTAACCAAACCCAAAAAACCAAAAACGCCCAAATTCCGGTAAAAAAAACCCTATGAAGGATATCCTAAGCCTAATAAGCATCCCAACGAGCAACAAATTTCAACCCCTAGAGCGCATCCCCACCCCAGACGCTAGCGACGACTCAAGCACTCAAGACTCAGATACATTAGGCAAACCAAGAATCAAAAGGAATAATAAGAAAAATAATTCGGGAAAAATATTTTATAATAAAAAATACGAAGAAAAATATAAGGATAGTGACAGTAACCTTTGGAAAAATAAAAAAATCACTGACCAAAATAAAATAGGAAAGGAATCTCAAAAAGCAAATGAGACAAGGGAAACCGAATATAAAAATCAATGGATAAATTTCAAAAATAAAGCTATAAGATTGCATAATATTTCAGATACGTTAGGAAAAATCGACGAACAAAATTATTGTTCGCCAGAATATTGCGAAGGTATTGTTGAGCTTAACGAAAGCCAACAATCCCAATTAGAAAAACTTTTAGAAAACAAAATAAAAGTATATCAGGGAAAAGAACATAGGGCAACTCACCTAACGAAACACAACATTGACGTACAGGGCTACGACCCCATTAAACAGCGATATTATCACGTGAGCCCAAAAATTAAAGAAATAATTTATCAAACCGTGGATAAATTATTAGAACAGGATATAATAGAACCCTCTTGTTCTGAATGGTCAAACCCTATAGTCATGATCAAAAAACCAGGGAAAGACTATAGATTTTGTTTAGACTTTAGAAGGTTAATAATATTACAAAAAAGGACCTCTACCCAATCCCACTCATGACAGAAATACTGGACACTTTAAGATCAGCAAAATTCATTTCAAAAATCGATTTAAAATTAGCCTATTTACAAATACCATTAGACGAAAACTTATCACTAATCACTCCACCTGGGACGAGCACATAGAAGATATGCAGTTTGCTATAAATACTAGCAAAAACTCGTCGACACAATTTACCCCAGCATTTTTGAATCTAGGTCGCGAACTAGAACCAATTCAGGCGCTCAGAAAAAACATAGAAGACGATAGCGAAATCGTGTTCCAAAGCGTGGATAAATGGACAGATAGATTAAGAAGGTTACAAATAATAAAAGAAGAGGTTCAGAAAAATTTTGATGAAGCAAACGAAAGACAAGCTACCAGTTACAATTTAAGAAGAAGACCGTTAAAATTTAAGATAGGATATAGGGTTTTAAAAAGAGTATCCAAACTATCAAATAAAGCAGATAAAAAGGCAGGAAAACTATACGACCAGTATGAAGGTCCTTTCATTATTAAAACGAAAATTTCCCCAACGATTTACGAATTAAAAAATCTTACAGGAGAAAGCATTGGAGAATGGAATATAAATGATTTTAAATTAGAAAATGTAAATACAGATAATGGCACATAGGCGTTCCAAATAATTCACAAATTTAGTATAGAGTATTCAAAATTGATAGTGGCAAAATGGCAAGGGATCAATAGCATTAAGGACACAAACAAACTAAAAAACTAAAAACTGACTATATCAACCCGAAATATCGGAACTCACTAGATCTTAAAGAGCAAAAAGACAGTAGACATTTTAATTTGCAGCAAAATGGAAATACCCAGATGCAGCATGTGCAGAAACCAAATCTTCGAGATAAGCATGGCCAAACACAAAGAAAATTTCTCGGCAATTAAATGACTGAGATTAAGAAGCCTAGGAATAAAAGAATCGGACATAAAATACCATTTCCACCGCCATGTAAGACAGATGATCCCAAAGGATACAAATCAGAGTTTCCAACAAAACTTCGAAACAATGGAAGAAGAAGAATTGGAAGGAGCCGTGGGTGGAGACCTAGATTGGGTACCGGAGTCAGAAGACAACTGGGAGCACTACCCAACTGAAGAAGCACACCGTTTTCACAAAGAATTACAAGAAAAATACAACCGAAAAGCAAAGGAACTGGAGAGGGAGGAAATTGAAAACCAAATAAAGCGCAGACAACAAATAGAATACGAAAGAGACCTTTCCTGGCGCAACACCGTTACAGTAAGGGAAAACCTAGAAAGACAAAGACAAGAAAAGGCGATCATACTGGAAATCAAACAACAAGAAGAGGCCAGAGCTATTACGGAAGAATGGCGCCAATGCAAAGAAAAGAGAGATGAAGAATTAAAAAGAACCATCCTCGAAATGAAAAAACATCAAAATGAAAAGGAAGACTCATAAACAAACTTAACCAAACCAGAATTCAACTACAAAATCTCACCCAAATTCGACTCCAAGCAACATACCTCTTTATATATATATATATATATATATATATATATATATATATATTTGTTAAAGGAACACAGAAACCGAAACCAGTTTATATAGCGCACGACTCGTTTTGCAATAGCAGACCTTTCAGGTATAGAAATAATTACTCAACTCCACCCGAAAACGGGAAAACATACGTACAAGTGGGTTGGGGATATATTAACCGACGAATCCAAAACATACTTAATATTAACTCTACTGAAACCAAACATGAAAGGAAAACAGACAATAGCACTATAGAACTGGAATTACACATTGACTCCCAAACTAGACTAGAACTGGTCAGAGGACTCCATCCAATTTTTGGTATACACCCGAACCCCCGCGTGGGGGTGGGGGGTGTACCAGATATTGTTACCGTGACATAGGACTCAGTGCGACCCCTTGCGAATTAGGTCGGGCCGCACCCGAGATTAGGCGGAACCCCCCGAGGGGTCCCGAATCCTCGGAAGATAGCGCGAACGTTAGTCAGTCTTCTCCAATCGCTATCCTCTAATTCTGCTCTCTCTCTCTCCGCTACGTGTCACTTAGTATTCACTCGGTTCCGACATTGCTTCCTCAAGGAAGGGTTACCACCCTCACCTTGGCCCTCATTGAGATCGACCTACGATTCGAGGTACCGTCCTCTGCGAGGAAACCTGCTGCCTGTCAGCCATCGCCACGAGCTGACCGCCGTCGCCGATATGTATAGTAGTAGTAGTAGTATACCATTAAGCCATTTCCCTTTCAGGGTAGGCGTGACACTACCCGATTCGGGTAGTGTTTCTAGGTGGATAGTTTCTTGTAGTAAATAACTACTACAAGTGTGGGCTCACCACACCCACGGTGGGCCAACAGCACGCAGTATTCTCGAATGGTCACCCATCCAAGTACTAACCGCGCCCAACGATGCTTAACTTCAGTGATCTGACGAGAACTGGTTTTTTCAGCGTGGTATCGCCGTTGGCATATGTAAGTGGTATTATTATTATTATGTAAGTGGAAATAAATTGCCTTCTTTAACCCTTAAAAATGATTACGACTTTTATTGTGTCTTCACCTTACCCTCGGCATTCCGGATCACATTTTCCTCCTCGGCATTACCCCCGTAATACGAGCCAACAAAAAAATATATGTATTCTGTGTGCAGTCATTCTTGATTTTTGTTTTCATCTGTTGCTCGAATATGAACGCCCGTGGTTCCTGGTTTCTTCTTTCTCAGTGCACGCCATTCCTTTATGATATTTCTTTCCTCCTCCAGTCTCTTTGCTCCCAGGCCGTTGTCTTCTTCTTTAAGTTTTCGTTTGTTTCCCTCTATGATCTTGAGGGTGGTTGCCTAAGAGCTTCCTCTCTCCTGTTCACACCTTTCCTGTAATTTTTTCTCCACCTCTTTTTCTTGCTGTTTCAAATCCGCGAGTTATTTCTCGAATTCTGCATGTAGTTGTATGCTTTGGCGGTAGGCTTCTTTTTCAAATTCGAGGGGGGTCTCCCCCCCCCCACTCCTTTTTTTTCTGTTAAATGGATTTGGTTATTGTTAGTGTTCTTGAACAGGTTCCTAATGTTGGGGTGAGGGTGGTATTTTATCTCTTTTTTCAGGTACCCCGGCCATTTGTAAATGCACATTTTATGGCTTGGCCGTTTTCAAGGTGTTGGGACACTATTACTTCAAAAATGAAGTTCTGGTCAGCCCTATGAATCGCCCGTGTATGTGTATGTAGTAGTTACTATTTACGTATCCGGAGGGGTATTGTAGTTTAAATAAATCCAATAGATGGCGCTCCGATCAGGTACTCCTGTTTTGCATTATAATGTATCACAAAAATACTAAAATTCATTAAAAACTTGATACTTTTTATGAATATAAAAGAAGAATGTAGTTTTCAGTAAAAAAAAAAGAGCAGCTGTAATTAGTAGTAAAAAAAATTCATGAAAACATGTAATTTAATATTAGGAAAATTTAATATAAAGATATGAGTATTTTGAAAACAGTTTTAATTGTATTCATATTTTTCTATTGTTTATTTTGCTAATGTAATTAATTAATTTTATAAACAATTGTAATTGGTACAAATTTCAAACCTTGATTGACATTATTATTTAATTAATAATAGTGATAATAATATTTAAACACTAATAATTAGTCTTATAATATACTTTTTTATTAATTCATCTAGACATTTACTCTCTCTAAAAAATATATATTTATATATAATTTATTTATATTAAATTATATATAAATAAATTAATGTAAAAATTGCATCAAAATAATTTAGAATTGAAGAAAAATTATTTAGTGAATATATTGAATAGATTATTGAAGACACTTATAATTATTGGAAGGAATAATTGATTAAAAAGTGATTGACAAGATTAATGAGTAAAAAAATATATTTATATTGATATATAAATGCATTTGAATTTGAAAGCATACCATTTTTTTTTTTTGAGTAAATGAATTAAAAATATTTAATTTCATTATAAATCGCTTAATAAATTAAACGTAAAAATATATATAATATATTTATATGTAATAATATATATTATATTAGCGCCGTGAAAACTCCAGTGAATAATTAATTCTGCAGAGCCTTAGGACATTTACGCTTTTTATCGCAAGCCGACAAGTACTTCGAACAATTGGGAAACCTTTTAGGAAGAGGTCCTTTTCTTAATTTAGGGATTTTATACTCGACCTGAAAATTATATGCTTACAATTTACAAAAATGTAAATTTATATTTTCAAAAATTTAAATATTCGAAATAAAATAAAAATTTTATAATACTCCCTACTCAAAAAAAAAAATAATTTTCTAGATTTGTCACTTTTTTAATTTAAAGGAGCTTGTTATAGATGATTTTCTTTCATTAATATAAACTACGCATACATGAATTTATATAAGTATAAACAATGAATGAATATAAAATTTAAATACGTTTTTCAGACAATTTTATTTGAACTGGACTTTTTTTAACTATAACAGTTATTATAAATATTTGTGATCTTTGGTAAGGAATTTTTTATTAATATTTGATTTAAATTAATAAAAACCATGTAGGTAAACAAAATAAGTATAAAAAAATAATAAGAAACGAAATTAACATACCATGGACAAAAGTGCTTTTCACAAACGGCATATCGTAAAATAATGTCACCTCACTGTATAGCCTGTTGCCACCGTTTAATTTCTTTGAGATCTTTTCGCACAAGAAAAAAATTACACTTCTCCAAATTGTTGTTATAGCCTGACGTACACCACGGAGCTACACATTTTAATCCCATGATTTCGCACTAATAATTCTAACAAACTTTGAACACAATAAATAATTCACTCGGCTACAAGTTCTTATCATTTAAATTGTTAATTTTACACATTTCTCTCATAGAAATCACTTTCAATAGGATATTTACCGTTTTTTCCAATACATAACAATGCGAAAACGGGACTACCTGCTCGGAGCGCCATCTATTGGATTTATTTGCACTACGATACCCCTCCGGATGCTAAGAGAACAGAAAGAGTGGGGGCGATGCATAGGGCTGGTTCTGGTAGTGTGAACATTTATCCATAGACTCCATTGCCTGAAAAGTAAAAATTCTCACTGTCTTTTTTGTTCTTATTATCTAGTGAGTCAGATTATCGAGGGTCATTTGAGTCAGTTTATCAAGTTGTGAGTCAGTCTGTATTCTTAATACTATTAAGGTCATGTTATACATTATCCACGTGACCCAGCCAGTCCTGAAAACGATATTTTTTGTCCTATATTTAAAAATAAAAGTTAAAATAGAGCAGAAAAAATTTGGGAAAATATTAATAAATATAAAAGGACAGTGTGTGGTAAAGCATAGAGTTGGGGAAGAAAAAAAGTTATTATTGAAATAACAAATATCGACCGGCAATCAAGCGATCTGCATTATCAACAGTCTGTGTAATTAAAGTTCCCGAAAATGACACTATGACAGGCCTCGCTTGGGTTTGCTGTTTTGCACTTTGCTGACACCGTGGATATATCAAATATCAATTTGTTTATTTGCACCAAACCAGCAAATATTATCAAGTATAATTTTTGCAACCGATGTTTGCATCATTTTCCTCAAGACATGTAGGCCAGAAGCTCAAAAATGTTTCATTGGGAACATTGAAAATTGGTTACAGAGTTCTACAGCACGGTCGGTATTTTTGTGAAGTTCCTTATTCATTACATTTTTCCTTCAAAATTTCGAGCCAAATGTTGCATACAAACGCAGATTACAGTTTCCTGATGCTTTCCCCAAAGTTTCAACTCGATATCTGATTTTGTGTGGACATGAGTTGTTGCACAAAAAATGCCGATATTGCTCCGGTATTAATTACTTCAAAAATTTTTTTTCTAAATTTCGAGCCAAATGTTGTATACAAACGGAGATTATTGTTTCCTGAGGCTTTCCCCACAATTTCAACTCGATATCTCATTCGGCGTGGACGTGAGTTGTTCCAAAAAAAATTATCGTTAATTTAGGTCACGTGACGCATGTATAGCATGGCCTTAATCCTTTGCCCTTTTGCCATTATTTAAGTTTAACATTTCTAATGTTGTATCCCGTTTGCCTGAATGACTCTATCTATATTTCAGTTTTCTAATTTAAAATCGTTTATATTCCATTCTACGATACTTTTTCCTTTAAGGTTTTTTAATTCCTGTATTCTTGGTGAAACCTTTTTCTTAATAATAAATGGACTTTCATATTGGTCGTAGAGCTTACCTGCCTTTTATCTGCTTTGTTCGACAGTTTCGTTACCCTTTTTAAACCCCTATCTCATATTTTGAGATCTTCTTCTACAATTGTAATTGGTTCTTTTGTCTATGATTTGCCTGGTCTAAATTTTGTCGAACTTCCTCTTTTATAATTTTGTAACATCTTCAGCCTATTCCTCCATTTATTTACGTTTTGGAACTTTTCGCTATCGTTTTCTATATTCTTTCTGAGGGACTGGAGTGGATCTAAATCGCGACCTTCTAAAAACGCTGGGGTGAATTGTGCGGACGAGTTTTTATTAGTATTTATAGCGAACTATACATTGTCTATATGTTCGTCCCAGGTTTGCCTAAATCGGTTTTATGTATTTGTTTGATTGTTCTATTGTAGCATACCGTTAGGTTTGGTTGAGGCAGTATTTCGATGTTTTAGTGTGTCTAATACTGAATTTTTCTGTTAGTTCCCTTCAAGTTTTGTTTACAAATTTCGTGCCATTGTCGGTGTGGAGAATCCGCAGTGTTCCCCAACGTGAAATTACCAGTCTTTGAAATTCTGACTCTATTGTGATCCCGTTAGCTTTTTTAATTGGGATTATTTCGAAACATTTTGTAAAAATATCTACAGAAACTAATATTGTTTTTTTTTTCTCTTTTTGGAAATCGGTAATGGGGCCATTAACCCTAATTCCGATTGGTTGCTCGGTTCGGTTCTCTTACAGACCTTACCATTTTGTACGTATTTAATTATCACAGAATACATACCTGGCCAGACGTAATACTCTCAAATTCTCGCGTGCGTTTTTTCGAAACCTGAATGGCCTGCTTGTATGTCATCATGGTTTTTTTTAGAACATGTATTCATCATTTTTAAGCACGACGAGCTTTCACGGTTAGGGTCTGGTGACAAGAGAACCTTTTTGTCGGTCGATTCTGTGAAAATAGAGTTGCAAATATCTGATTCACAATTTTTCGTATTCTTCCAGTATTTTTTTAATTTGTTTCATTTTTGTTGAGTACCAGTCGTCTGGTTTATCGTCTACGTCCGCTTTCGGTATTTCTACACTACGTATATGACTTCGTAGTCATATTCTAGTAGCTTTAATGTCCATCCGGCTAATGATGGCCGAAAATGAGTTAAGACTGTAATCCTCTAGGTAGGGTCTGAATTTTCTAATGGCCCAAACCACAGCTAGGCACGCTTTTTCTGATGTCGAGTACCGAGATTCGGCACCGTTCAAGCATCTATTCGCGTATGCAACCACTTAATTTACGCCGTTAATTGTTTGCCTAGGTACAATGTAAAAAAAGTTGGTGTAATTTTACATCATTACACGATGGAAATTATTCGACTTGTGTGCGACGAGTTAAGTTTACACACTTCTGTAAAAAACTGCAGGACGTAAATAGGCGGGGTCGCATGTCAATTTTGAGGTTATGTTCGTAAGGTTAAAAATTTCTAAAAAAAAATCTAGCTGGATAAATAAAATGCAGATTACTTTTCTAGCATATTGTTCTGAATGGAAAAGATATATTTTTTATGCACATAGAACCTACCACTATTAAAGCAAGATTAGAGGCTCTGAGACGTAATTGTATGATAAAGTCCAGGGCCATATGCCTTCCTGTCAGTTTGTCGATGGATTGTCGATTTACGTGATCTTCGTAATTTCTCAGGATGCCAAGACGCTTACATAAATTGACCACGCGCCACCGCTGATCCAATAACTTCCATCGTCGGACGTAGTAATTTTATATCGGACTGTTATTTCACACTGTTCCATGGGGTGAAATTAGACTTAATCGTGAATTTCTGTGCGACATTGGTAAATTTACCAGGTTATAAATTGTAATTTGAAAATACACTGCACATGAAATTACAATCTGATTGCAAATATTCATTGGTTCTATTATTTCGGCAAAGTTTGGCATACATTTTCTGTACCAACTTGCCAGGCCTATAATGCGCTGTACTTGTTGACTATTTTTAGGCTTTGGGAATTCTATGATTGGTTCTTTTTTTCATCGTCTATTTGGAGCCCTTTTTTGTTTACTTTAAACCCTAACTATTTAGTTTCTGAAGAGCTGAACTTACATTTGTCTTGGCTAATCCTTAACTTTGCGTCGTTTATATTGTCTAATACAATCCTTAAATATTTTTAATGGTCAAAATTTTGAATTACTATTACTATGTCGTCTAAATAACAAAAAACCTTTGGCTTCACGTCTGAAGTGATAATTTTATCCACAAGTCTCTGGAAAGTGGCTGGAGCATTGGTTAAACCAAATAGCATCTTTTTAAATTGGTACATGTCTTTTTCAGGTACACCAGACACTCTGTTGAGGAACGCGCGATCGCACGCGTTTTATGAATTCCTAGAATTGCTGGTCCCCGCAGTTTCTCAGGGGGCAGGGCGAGAGACGGTCACGACTCCACTTCTGAAGGGACGCAGTGCAATACTATACTCGGTCAAGTATACTGTGCAATTTGTGCAATATTATGGAAACGGTTCAGGCGGCGTTGACTGTTTGCGTTTCGTTGTACGCGCTTTATGAACAAGGCTATTTGCAGGCAACCCCCGATATTGTCCCTCAACAGAGAGTCTCGTGTACTGTGAATGCTGTTATTGGTTTTAAACTTTCCTCCAACCGTATTACTAAATAAACTAATTTTAAATCAATTCTTGAAATGAATTTTGCTGATCTTAAAGGGTCCAGTATTTTTGTCATGAGTGGGATTGGATAAAGGTCCCTTTTTGTTATATTGTTCACCTTTCTAAAATCTAGGCAGAATCTATCAGGCTTCCCTGGTTTTTAATCATTACTATAGGGTTTGGCCAATCAGGATGAGAGGGTTCTATTACCTCCTGATCTAATGATTTATCTATTGTTTGATGAATTATTTCTTTTATTTTTGGGCTCACGTGGTAATATCGCTGTTTAAATGGGTCGTGGCACTGTACATCATTTTTATGTTTTATTCAGTAAGTTGACCTATGTTTATTTCCTAAATGAAGATTTATTTTATTTTATAAAAGCTTTTCTAATTGGGATTGTTGGTTTTCGTTAAGCTCAACGAAACCTTCGCGAATTTCTGGCGAAATATTATTTTGTACGACCACCTCTCCTAAACTATCCGAAATATTATTTAGTATATTTGCATTATCATCAAAATTAATCAATTGATAACTATTATTCCTTTCCTATATCTCGTTTCCTTTTGGAGACTCCTTTTTTAACTTTATCTCATTAGGAACTTTTTTATTTTTTCAAAGTTTACTATCGCTATCATCATACGCTAGTGTTTTTGGTGGAAATACCCTCTACGGGTGGCAATATGTTGCTCATGGGAATGCTTATTAAGCTTGGCATATCGTTTGTGGGATTTGTTACAGAAGTTTGGACGTTGTTTGTTTTCTGGGATTGGTTAGGACTAATAGGTACTAGGGGAATTTCGCTATCTTTTAAATCTGCGTTGCTTTTGTTAAGTTCTCTAGTACTTTTCAGGTTGATAATGCCTGCGAATTTCGGTTTCCTATCTTTATTCCTGTTTTCTTCTTTCTCAATCGACGGTTTATCCCTAATATTTGCATTTTTAATTTTCTTATTATCTTTAACTTTAACGCCAGGTTTAATTTCGTTTTTATCATCTATTGTTGGAAGATAGTAAGTTGGGGTAGGCTTCCATAGGATAGCGGGCGGGGGGATTACCTGGTAAACACAAAGTTTCTGTGTTGCACTTTAAGGTCATTCGTAAGACTTTTAGCATATCCGTACCTAAAATACCTACGGATTTTAATTTTGGAACTAACCTGAATATCAAGTGTTTTCTTTGCTTTCCGATTGTAATTGGAATTCCTACTTGTTGAATTATATCGACCGTTTTGTCGATATTTTCGAATTTTTTCATCAGACGAAAACGTGTTTCCTTTATTTCATCTTTGTCCGAATTTGATATTTCTGTCTTGCCGTACTAGTTTGGGATATTTACGGTCCTAATACCCGCCCTTCCAGTTTCCCTGGTTATACGCGTAATATGAGCATTTTCATTTAAAATGGCCCCATAATCTACAATGAGAACATTTCGAGTTATTTGTGTTTTCATTTATGCTTGAGTTTGAATCTTGATTTTTATCCGGGTTAGAACTTATTTTGTCTTGAGAGTTCTGATTAGAATTATTACCCCGTTGTTGGTTTCTATTCTCGTGAATTCGTTTTTGTGGATTTTGTTTTTGTTGACTATAATTATTTCCCAAATTATTTCCCGCTTTTTCTGTTGGGAATTCGATCATTGGGTTATTTTGACCTTGAATTGAGCCTAATGAAAATTTTGTTAAACATTGGTAACATTTGGTTATAAGGGTTGAATGGATATCTGGGTCTATTGTTTGGGAATCTAAGTTGATAATTTCGTTGAAATCTAGGTTGGAAACCAAGTGGAAATCTAGGTCTAATGTTTTTTTGTTAATATTGATTTGGAAAAGGTAGGAATGGAAATCCGGGTTAGATTGCAGAATAGGGGCGTCACCTCTGTTTTGGCTGGTAATTTTTTTTTCATATTTAACTCACCGTTTAGGCGCTTTTAAAAATGCGTATGGCAAGAAATACTGTAAATAATTAAAATTGAATAGTTTTTTAATAAATCAAAATGTATTTAGATATTTTTGTATGCCGACATAAGCGATTATGTCGACAAAAAAAAGAAGAGTTTCACGCACATAAGCTGCCACTTGAGATAGGAGGAGACGGGACGTTGGAAAGGGGTAGGGATTTGACCAACATTATTTTTGTGACCAGTCAAAGGGGTGCCTTTCCGCCACCACGAGACGTTGGAAAGGAGTAGGGAGACCAGCATTATTGTTGTGACCAGTACATATCTATTATTTATTTTAGTGACATACATATCTCGATTGCCATCGATAGACAAGGGCGTCCTCCCATCTCAAGTGATAGCTGATGTGCGTGAAACTCTCCTTTTTTTGTCGATATATTAGCTTATGTCGGCATAAAAAAATATCTAAATACATTTTGATTTATTTTAAAAAACATTCAATTTTAATTGTTTACTGTGTTTCTGGCCGTACGGGTGTTTAAAATCACCTAAACAGGGATTTAAATATGATAATTCCGATATCGTGACAGACCCATATTTGAGACATCGTAGTAACTAAAGTAACAATAATTTAAAACTTTTTCCTCGTCCAATCGCTTCATTTATAGTTCAGTTAAAAATTCTAATAGTTTTTTGCCGAAAACATTTTTTTTCCAGCCAAACCAGACGTGACGCCCCTAATCTGCAATTGCACCGAAATCCGAAAAGTGAGAATGGAAATCGCTTTTTATACGGATTTTTATCCTGGTTATTCTCATTTTAGCTTCCGTTTTGGTTGTCCTTTTGACCGTTTTTATTTTCCCTTATATCTTCTTTATTATTCTCGGAACTATTTTTATCCCCGTTACCCCATTCTTTACCTAAATCTTCTAATTTCTCAAAAGTTTTAAAATCATTTCGTTTTATATACATTTTGTGTTCAATTCTCAGGTTTTCATAAGTTCTACGTAATTCCCATTCGCAAAATTGTCTAGGATATCGTTTTGTGAATAAATTCCCAATTTCTGTCTAGTATGAGTGAATGTCTTAAGTCCTTTTTTATTAATATATAATTTGTGTCCCTTTTTCTAGGCAGGTTTAAATTTTCGCAAGGAAAAACGTATGATTTTACGTTGGGCGCCAGGTATAAGGAGGAGGGAAAATGGCATCTGGAATGCCGAGAACGAGAAGAACAAAATAAAAAGTTCTTCTACGGGGGATGAAGCATTGGCGGGATGATGCGACAATTTCGTGAGACTTGCGAGAGACACTGGCTAAGTTAGATGGACTAACGAACAGTCAAGACTGACGGCGGGACATGCCGTCGTCCGAGACCTCGGGGCCCCTCGGGGGTCCGCCTAATGTCGGGTATGACCCGGCAACGTTTTCATAAGGGCCTTACGGAGTCCTATTATATGGTAAAGATTCTGTTAAAATATCTCAGATCGTAATTTGAGACAGGAATTTAAAAAATGATCCCTGTAGTCCACTATGTAGTCTTTTTTTAATAGAGTTCAAAACATTTTCAATGGATAAAACCATAACCGCTATTTAAGGAATGCCGATAAACAAACTCGTTCTTCCAGACACCATCACCAAACCTCGTTTTACGTCTTTTAGTAGATCTCAAAACGTGTAGATTCGTCAAATACTGAGGGATTGAAATTTCAAAGGAGTCACCTTCTATCATAAAGATGAGAATATACAAAATAGTGTAGAGATTTTTACCATAAACGGGAACTATCACATATTGTTTCATTTCCATCTAAAGAAATTTGCTATTCTTGAGCTGCCCTAATATACGTTTAGCAATGCCAAACTCGTAGTTTATGGTGCGAATAAATTTTTAGCGTACGGGAAGCTTTTATCGGCTACAAATTTCGGCTCCATCTGTTCGTTTTAGCTATGTATTCCGCATCAATAAAATAATGAAAAGTGTACTACTTACTCTAAATACGAATTCTTCTTCCCAAACTGGATTTAAAGTTTTTTTCTTCGTCTTTGTAAGAACAGAGTCCACAGTTTCATCTCCATTTATAGTGTTTAAATCCACACGCACATAAGGATCACTTGCACCAAAGACGTCCTTTCTAGCCAAATGATGACCAGCGATTACCTTTAATTTCAACCTGCTCGTTGGTTCATCTCTCTTGACAAAAAATTGTGTTCATTAGATAAGACAAATTATAGAGTTTCATTTTAATTTGCAAAGAGTTACTTGCATGTATAAATTTTTGTTAGTGAATCAGGCGGACTTAACGTACTGAATACTAATTCTACTTCAAACAATTTCTACCACGTCAGGTTTTGTAGAAAATAAGCACTGACCCCCGCACCCCACAAAAAATAACAAATATTTCGAGTACCGAAAATTATAGAACAAATTATTCCGAAGTCTAGTCGCTCAGTCTTTATAATAAAAACTTGTACTTCAATATTTCTGGAATAAGATTATATAGAATTATTCAGTAACTCTGGGTAAAGTTAATGCTGATAAAGAAATAACCCATTAACAGATTTGTCTATGTAATGCAAAAACAAATCGTAAATACGTACTATAGGCGTTTCGAAGGTGATCATTGTATTGAGGAAAAAAAACCTGCTCACCATACACTGAAAGAATTTCAGCACAGTAGACACACTACCTATAGTACGACAGTTGTACGTATGGCTTGGAGCAACTGTTATACCGATTTTGGCGCAGGAGACGCACCGACAGCAGTTGAACTACGTAGTTAGTATAGCGCTTGCGTGACAGTAGGACGTCTGCTGTCCCAAAACGGCGCACCAGCTGTGCCAAACAAAAGGACAAGATTCGTCCTAGCATTTAGCACTGCTCATGTGCTAGTAGGTACGTCTGCTGTGCCGAAATGTTTTCCGTGTATGGGGACGGCGACTGACACTTGCGGTCGCTAGGGTCGCTAGTGCGCGTGGAGATAAGCAAGACGGCGGTTCCAACGGTGGCAACGTCTGCTATTCGCATTATGGGAGTCCTTCATAACACAATGTTGAGGTGTTAGCTTATGGGCATGTGACATACATAAATACCTACTACTTTTGAAAAATGGAGCAAAACGTCAGTTTTGTTTCTGATCTTTTCTCAACGGTTTTTACTAAATTATTAATTTTTAATTACAATTTTACAACTCAATAACTAATTTTTCAAAAAATAACATAAAGTTAAAATTGTGAACTAAAAATGTAACCGGAAAAGAAGATCTTAAAGGTAAACACAGCATTTACATTTCTTAACCTCACTTTTTCACTTTTGCGTTACACTTATATTTAATTAAAAATAATTCTTGTATCAAATTTTTTCCATAATTGTTTATAGAAAAATGGGAAAGGAGAAATTGGAACTATTTTGAATTGCGATGACGATGTTTATAAACTTCTCTACTCAATAATTTGGTAGACTGATGAGGAAAACTATATGTTTTCGAAACGTCGAGAAATGGAATAAAGGCTCCAACAAATGAATTCTTTTGGTCTGAAGCATGTCATTTTACCACCTTTAACATTATATTTTTATAAATTATATCCCTCAGACAAACAACATCGCTTTCCAACATCTTTTTTAATCTATTATAACGTTTTGACATAATTTGTTATATTTTATTGTCAAATTTAGAAGTTTATTCAGGTTACTGACTCAGGTCATCGCTTTATAACGTATTTTTTAATCTAACTATTATAATGTTTTTGACACAATTTGTTGTTTTTATAGTCAAAATTTGAAGTTTATTTATGTTTATTGATTCATATCATCTTTTACATTTTTTCTAATCTAACTATCATAATGTTTTTAACAAAATTGTTATAGTCAAATTTAGAAGTTTATTTATAAGGTGTTAGTAATTAAATTAATTATAACTAAGTTCATTCATTGTAAAAAAAAAATTTTAAGAATATGTATCTCAAAGAAATCAAAAATAATTTTTCAAATTCTTTCACAGATGTAAAAAAGTTTATCAATTTCAACAAGAAGATTAATAATTTTAAAACTAGAGAACCATTTCTTGTTAATTGCCGCATTCATAATCTATTACCAAATAATATTACTAATGCTACTAAGAATGTGAGAAATTTAGAATTTATTAGTCACAGTGCAAAAAACCATGTTAATTTCATGGCAGATTCTTTAAAACGTCGTTTACTTAATGACGAAATCAACGACTTAAATATCCATTTAAAATATTTAAAACAAAATTTTAATAATGTTCATATAAATTTACGAAACTCATTACCTAACAATAAATGTACTAACATTTTAGAAAAACAATTGAATAGCACAGTAAGAAATTTAAAAGATAAACAAAGACTAGAGAAAAAACTTCAAAATTTAAAAATTAATAGTAAAGTTCATGTACCTATAAATATAAACAAACATAAAGATACAATTAACTCTGACTATAAAGATCTTTGGATTAAAATTTTTAGTAATGTTGCTATTCCTAACAAAGTTAATGACTTTTTAAGGTTAGGAAAGAAACTTAGTTCATCTTTTTTAACAAACAAACATAAAATAACTTTATATATTGTTAAAGATATAGAGTCAAATATTGGTTTAATTAAAAATACTGAAGATCGTGATTTGTTAAGACATAGAATAATTAATACATCACATCATTTTTTACAGAATAATAAAATTACTCATGTTGATAGAATCTTAGCACAAAATATTAATAAAACGTAAACATTTATTAATTCTGATAAACAATTATTAATTACCCATGCAGATAAAAGTAATATTACAGTTGTTCTTAAAAAGTTATCTTATGTTTAAAAAATGCAAGAATTATTAAATAATACTACAACATATGAAAAACTAAATGAAAACCCTCAGAAAGATTTAAAAAATAAAACATTTAAACTGTTAAATTCTTGGCGAATTAATGGCTATTTAGGCGATAGTGGTGGCACTCCCATGTATAGTTTTGAAGGCATTATGTTTTAGTGTCCGGGGGAACCGCTAGGTGGCGCTGAGAGTCAGTACAATGCAATGCGCATGTGCAACCATAATATTTTCAAATATTTCGAAATCTCGAAATTGCACATTAGTCGAAGTGTCAAATTGAATTTGTTGTGTTAACCTTGTTGTATACAAATTTTCTGCAAGTTTTGTTGTGTATATTGTTATACGTACTGGGTGTACTATTTCGTGCTGATGTAAGGAAATGTGTTGATTGGTAAGTATTAAATTAAAAAAAAAAAAGTACCATTTGCTTGATTTGAGGTTACTTTGTTGTTTTCATATTTCGAAGCAGTAAAAAATAAATTAAAAAGGATATAAATAAAAATCTTTTTGAGATATTAGGAGGTTTCTTTCTTCAAGCAAACTTTGTCTTTTATACAAATTTCTTTGTTAGAGAAATAAAAAATATTATTCTAAGACATAATCTCAAATGTAAAGCCAATTAATCCTTTTATGAAAAATCTTTTTACATTTATCAATTTTGATAATTTTGAAAGTTAATTACACGAAATTAAGCGAAATTTAATATTTACGAGAATTTGGGGGAAGCACAGTTTGGAATGAATTGCTGTCAGGGATTTGTAGGTTCATTTACTTATAGTGTCCGGGGGAACCGGTAGATAGCGCTGATTTTGAAGCCAAGTCTTAAAAACGATACATGGGAGTGCCACCACTATGATTTAGGCGAAGATATATTACGTAAAGATATTTTAGTTCATGATACTAACATTCCTAGAATTTATGGTTTACCTAAAGTTCACAAACCTAATTGTCCACTTCGACCTGTAGTTTCATCAATAAATTCACCGACATATAAATTAGCTAATATTTTTAATAACATTCTTAAAAAAGCTTTAATAGTACCAAAATCTCAAGTAAGACATTCTTTTGAATTTAAAAATATAATAATTAAAAAACAATTCTACCTGATCATATCATGGCTTCGCTGGATGTGTCTTCTGTATTTACTAACGTTCCAATTGATTTAGTAATTAATAGTATTTTAAGTAGATGGATTAACATAAAAAACTATACAGATTTACCTCTTGATAAATTTGAAGAAGGAATACAATTCTTAATGGAACAAACAGTATAATGTCATAAAAAATTTAGATTTTTCCTTACACACATATTTTAGATATGTTGATGATACTTTTATTATTTTACCGAAAGATAAACTACTTTATGTTATAAATCAATTTAATTCTTATCATCCTAGACTTAAATTTACACATGAAATTGGAAGCAATAATTCTATTCCTTTTTTAAATGTTAAAGTTATAAAAACTGACTCAGGTGATATCATTACAGATTGGTATCGTAAAGATACTTATTCTGGTAGATATTTAAATTTTTTTCTAACCATCCAATACAACACAAAATTTCTAAAGTTAAAAATCTTATAGATACAGCTCTTAAATTAACACATGTATCATTCCACAAGTCAAATATTGAATTTATCAAAAAAATTCTTTATTTTAAATAATTATCCAACAGAATTTATTCAAACACATATGAATAATGAAATTAAAACAATTACAGATTCTTTATCTAACCAAACTAATATAAATATAGTTACGAATTTAATTTTTAAACCAACAGCATCCATTTTGTATCATGGAAAGTTATCTTTTGAAATTAAAAGGATTTTAAATTACTTTAATATCACAACAAATTTTAGAATTGATTCCAAACTTGATAAATTTATAAAATTACGAAAAGACTTATTAGATAATTTGCAACTTACTGATGTAGTATATAAAATTCAATGTTTGAATTGTGACAAATGTTATGTTGGTCAAACTGGTAGATTACTTTCTACTAGAATTAAAGAACATCATGATAATTTTAGACAAAATCCAAAAAACCATAAAGTCATAGCTAAACACCAGGTTGAAACTGGACATTTATTTGATTGGGAAAATGTTAGTTTTACATCATGAACCTAATGAATTTAAAAGACTAATAGCAGAAATGTTTTTTATTATGAAAAATATTAATAATTGCTTAAATATAATTTCAGATCTTAATAATCACAGTCCAATATATAATATAATATTGGATTCTTTAATTCAAAAAATTAATAAAATTTTAATTTTGTAACTAATTTAAATAAAAATAATATAAAATTAATTTTTGAAATTTAAATTTTTCAACTAATTTAATTATGTTGTGATTGTAATCTTATCTAACTTTTAATTTAACAAAAACAAATTTAACCAAATTTTAATATTTTAAATTTACAACAATAGATAACTTATATTACGAATATTTGATCTTCTAAATTTTTCAAATTGGTGAATTTTTTACTTGAATTCTTTATATTATTGTAATTTTTTTACTTACATTCAATTAATTATCAACAGCAGTATGTAACATTTCAATTTTTTAATGATTGTTAATAATTTTTTGATTTATTTTTTTATTTTTATTTTAGTTATTAGAATTATTTAGGAATTTTAGTACCCTTTGATCTAAATTGATGATACGGCATTGCTATTTCTGTCTTGGTTAATGATCTTTTCTCAACGGTTTTTACTAAATTATTCATTTTTAATTACAATTTTACAACTTACTAATTTTTCAAAAAGTAACATCAAGTTAAAATTTTGAATTAAAAATGTTACCGGAAAAGAAGATCTTAAAGATAAATACAGCAATTACATTTGTTAACCTCACTTTTTCATTTTGTGTTACACTTATATTTAATTAAAAATAATTCTTATATCAAATTTTTTTCAGAATTGTTTATAGAAAAATGGAAAAGGAGAACTTGGAAAAATATGTCAAACGCTAGCGAAGTTTGAAATTATTTACAATTCTCATAATTTTCAAAAAATAATGCATTGCCTCAAGTGGCATGATTGTCATTGATGTTTTAAAACGTTTTTAGGTAGCTTTTCGAACAGAAAAGGCAATCAACAGAGTCTCCCTATTGAAAATTCCGACGTCGTATACTACATCGGATAGTACGTGTGAAACTACGTCGGAAATTGGGAGAGTAAACGACGTAAGTTCCGACGTAGTTTACGACGTAATTCACGACGTCGGAATTTTCAATAGGGCTTATTCTAACGAAAAACGCTTATTCATTTTTGAAAAGAGTTCAAAATTCAGCAAAATTGCGAAAGTTTTTTTTTTCTCCATCATAGAAGACAACGGAAAAGGTCTTATTTTGACGAAAAACTTTTACCTATTTTTAAAAATAGGCCATATGCAACCGAAGTTCGAAATTATTTACAATTCTCATGATTTTCAGAAAATAATGCATTGCTTCCGGTGACATGATTGGAATTGATGCTTTAATACTTTTTTTTCGTAGATTTTTTAACAAGGAGGATAATAGATAGGTTTTCATCTTGACGACAAACTCTTATCACGTTTAAAAAAGAGGCCAAATTTCAGTAAATTTGGGTATTATTAAAACTTTCCATTACTTTCAAGAAATAATGCATTACTTCCAGTCGCATGATTGAAATTTAGGTTCTAACAGTTTTTTCGGTAGTTTCTCGATTAGCAAAGACAAGAGACAAGGTCTTATTTTGACGACAAGCTCTTACTTTCTTTTAAAAATATGCAAAATGACACCGAAGCTGGAAATTATTTACACTTCTCATGATTTTCAGAAAATAATGCATAGCCTCCGGTAACATGATTGGAAATGATACTTTAAAAATGTTTTCGGTGGTTTTTTAACCAGGGAAGACAATAGATAAGGTCTTATAAATCAATTATTTTAAATCAGTTTATTTAATTCGATCGACCCGCGCGTCGAATGTCCATAAACTGACATTCAACGCGTGGTACAATCAGGTCGGTTTTATCGATTTGAATCGACCGTCGATCGAATTTCGGAAAACCGACATTCGATGCGCGCTGCATTCGAATCGTTTTTTTTTTCATTTTTGCTTTCTTAAAGGCCCATGCATTCTCGAACGCAAAACTAAATGCGTGCGCGCGTTTGCGTCAGGATAGAAACTGTGATGAGCAATGGTTGGGTTCACACTGGACAAGCGCATCGGCGAAACGCTGACAAAAAGTCTAACCTGACGCTTTTCACAGTTTTCACCCTACGCCTCCACACTGGGTCAAAGACACATAGTGGGACCAAATGGGACGTGCAGCTTCATCCTTCCGCGAAAATCCATTCCTGAAGCCCTGTGCGGAACCACAGTGCAGTGGACCGCGTCGAGTTTTGCTGGTGCGCCTCCACTCAGTATAACTCAAAAATGCGTTCCGAAGTGCGTCGCATCAGCGTTTGCGTTTGCGTTCGCGTTTGCATTCGAGCATGCATGGGCCTTAACCTTTCGGCAGTCGCGCTGTTGTAAAAAGTACAACAGTACCGATTTTTTTGGTACAAGTCGCAACTCGAATGCACGGGAGACGTAAGACCGCCATGTATGCCTTCCCTCACTCTTCCCTCACCACTTCACTCCTCAAAAATACCAACATCGATTTTTGGTCTCCAACCCTTAACGCTCAAAAGCAACTCCCTTGACACGACGCATATATGACTTTGTCAAAAAACAATCTTTTTTAGAATTTCACAGTGTGAATAGAGTCCCTACCTTAACGTTAAAAAGCAACCCCTTGGTACCGGGCAGTTGTGACTTTATCAAAGAATTATCTTTTTTAGAAATTTACTTTGTAAATTAAGTTTCTGATGTTTGAGATTCAGAATTTTATACGGTGAATAGAGTCTCTGATTTTTGGGCTCCTTGAAAATTCAAATTCGAATTCATAGATAGGAGTTTGATTTTTCAGATGTAGGGGTGGCTTTTACAAACAAAAAATCAAGCATTCGTGAGCCCAAGAAAAGCCCCACACTACTTTCTATTTGGTTTTTTTCATGTTTGAGTTTTTACTTAGGGGTTGTTTTTTTGTACATAGAGTGCTTTTGACAATTTTGTTTGGTACATTCGAGAGCCCAATATAAGCCAAAAATTATGATGCACTTTATTTTTTTCAGATTTTATTTTTGACAAGAGGGTGGTTTTTTTTGCACATAGGGGGTGGTTCTTTGAATTTTTCCGTGCATTTGAGAGCCCAAAAGAAGCCCAAAATTGTGGTGTACTTTGTTTCTTCCTAGTTTGAGTTTTTATATAGGGGGTAGTTTTATTTCCGGTAGGGGTAGATTTTGGAAATTGGACGTTGGCCCGTTCAAGAGCCCAAAAAAAGCCCAAAATTCTGTCGTCTTTGATTTTTAATTTTTTCAAATTTTTATGTAGTGGAGGTGCTGGCCTGAGTCAAGCCAGCACCTCCACACCAAATTTCAATTTTCACAAAAAGTAGTGGAGCCCGAAAATCGGCAATACAGCCCAAAAAAAGCCCAAACTAAACCCAAACTAAACCAAAGGAAGCCGTTAGTTTCCATTTATCAATTAATCAAACTGTTAAAACTGATTGAAGAATCAAGAAACGTAAATTGTCAGCAATTAAATAGTGCATACATTATTAGCTTAACTGAAGCTTAACTGAATTTCCTACGAATTCTTATACCTATTATTTTCACAAGTGACTGCAACTTAATAAAATAACACATCTAGGGATAAATGATTAATAATTCTTTTATAATTACATTTTATCGGAATGAGTAAGTGCGTACTCATAAAGTAGTGTAAAATTCAAAGCAGCAGTGTAATTGTTACTTATTTAGTCAAGAATTTTATACAGAAGTAAATTATAACAATTTTATTGAGGACTAGTAGTTTTTTACTAATGACTAATAGAAATAGGGGAGACCAGCCTACAGTAGATAATGATCCTACAGTAGATAATCATTAATTATAAGAACAAATATAAGTAAAATAATCCATTCTAATTTTTATATATTACCACGTATCATGTCTTAATAATTAATTTAATTAAATTAATTATTTTACATACATTAGTATTTTAAATTAATGATTATGTTTATAGAGCTCCGGCTTTCAAACTCAGCCACGTTGCATTGGGCTAACTCCCCAATAAAACGAATTATGCCGTTACGTCACCAGTATCGCGCAGTGCCACCCACAATAGGCCTCTCTCGAATGGAAGCCATGGTTCAGTTAGGAGTGGCAATATGACCGAACGGAGGCGACGACCAGGCAATGGCCCCGGACAAACGCGACATCGTTTTGAATGGTCGGATCAACTCAGGAGAGAGATCCTTACCTATTGGCAAAGAAGCTCACCTTCGCGAAGAGGATTGATGCAGAGGTTACATGAACGTTGGGTCCATATGCACCTGGGATATGCTCATAAAACGCTTCAGTATTTAAGAGTTCAGGTATCCTTTTGGCGCAAAAACGGATATGAAGCTCTTTATCTAGAAGAGCAACATCATCCAGCAAACATACCACACGTTCCGGCAAGACCACATTTGCAGATAGCCGATAATACCAACATGAGAAGTATGAGAACAAAAATCCACCAAAAAATCTTTCTCAGGATGGACAAATTAGCTGAAGCTAATACTGCTCGCCCCGATTTGTTACCCGAAGACGTTAATCGCTGGACTCTGTACTGTGTAGCTTACTAGATGGCGGTCTCCCTGCTTAGCGACTATAAAAGTGACGATACTTCAGTACGCCTGAGTAAGACTCGCGGGCGTATTGCACAGCTTCAGTTTAAAACTGAAGCGGCGAGACGACATGCACCAAATGTTCAGTGCGTGATTAGTTACATAACATCAAATAAAGAACTCACTCCGAAAGTTAAGGAAAGATAATCACACGCTGAATAAGTGTAAACTGTTGACCATCAAGCAGCACTGGACGCAAAAAATAGCATCTCTTTCAACAGCGAAAGAGTGCCTTGAACGGCGAGTAAAGTGGATTTAGGAATATTCCACCTTTTCTACTCATATTTCCCGTCTGTTCAATGAAACTTCATATGTTCTTAAAAATCCGCCTAGTCGAGAAGAGATTCAAGTCTTCTGGGAGCAAGTATATGGAGATACTTGTCAGCTAAATGAAAGCGCTTCAGACATATGACTCTTTCGTAACTTTTGTCAAAGGCAAAGGTTACAAGGTCCAGAGGAAGAATGTCCACTAATTACTGCTGAAGAAGTGAAGAAAGTTATCGCTAGAACTAAGAACTTTTCAACACCAGGGCCAGATAAAATCAACAACTTTTGGTAGAAGAAGTTCACTTCTCCGCACCAACATCTAGCTCGTATATTTTCAACTTTCTTAAACGCAGAACAGCCCATCCCGCAGTGGCTAGTCGAAGGACGCACGGTACTGATCCCTAAGACCAGAGATTTGTGAAGTCCAAAGAACTACAGGCCCATAGCTTGTTTAAACACCAGCTACAAGATATTCACTGGCATCCTCGAAGAGAGGATATTAACATCTATCGAACCGTTATGGAGTGCAATAGTTGAATAACGTGGATGCAAGAGAGGCCTGGCAGGTTTCAGGGAGAATCTGTTAATAGACAGGTGTATTACCCAGGACTCGATCAGGTATCGACGCAATCTGTCCATGGCTTGGATTGACTACCGTAAGGCACTCGATAACACGAACCATGAGCTACTTATTAAGCTCATTGAGTGCCTGGAGGTGCATCCAAGAGTAGTGAGATGCATGAAAGAGCTGATGCGCTTGTGGCGGACATGATTTGTCATAATATCTGAGAAAAGACAAGTGACTACCAGCTACATCACATATAAGAAGATGATCTTCCGAGGAGACTCTCTAAGTCCGATACTTTTCTGCATTTCTGCATTCAAGTGTGTCTGCGTCCACCTACACCAAGGAAGACTAGAAACTACATCATCGCGTGGCGATCAGGATGTTCAACTCATAGGCGGAAATAATATTCAATATCTTGGTAATGGAGAAACATATACATATCTTGGAATACCGCAAGCGGAATCCCAAAATGTGCGTGTTAAAAACGGCGCTTGGAAACAGGTATCGTCAAATTCTAAGAAAAATTTGGGCTTCCGAATTATCTGGAAAGAATAAGATCCAGGCGACCAATATGCTGGCTGTTCCCATACTGCTCTACACATTTGGTACAGACATAATGATGTGGCGAGCATTACACATCAACAACTTACCCTAAACCTAGGACTCTTAACGGAATGGATGCCTTTCCATAGATACATTCCAATGCCCGATTTGGAAAACGAAGATTACATCTTATATTGGCACGTTACTCTCGAGACGGATCATTATATCCGAGCCAATCGACCCGACATCGTGATGCAAGAAAAAAGGGTTAAAGAGTCTACATCATCGACATTGCTTGTCCACTTAACCGAAATTTGGAGGCAACTTACACAACCAAGATCCATAAGTATAACTAGCTGAGGCATCAAGTAAAGACAGTATGGAGGAATGTAAAACATGCATCTGTTCATCCTATTTTGATTTCGGCTAAAGGCAATGTGCACGCAAGATGCACTGAACATCTTGCACATTTAGGAGTCAGTAGGGTACTGACAGCAGCTCAGAAGGCGGTTTTATTAAACACCTGTCGCATTGTAAGAAACTTTCTAGACCATCAGGAAGGAAGCGATTAAAAACCTGTGGAATGGTGGATGGTAGCTCTAAGAAAGCATCCAGAGGCAACTGTTGTCACCTCCAACGCTCGCGGACGCTGTGTAAGGATAACAGCGGTAAAATACGAACTGCACACTGCACCATACCCCTAATTTTGTACCTACAACATCATCGCAAAAGATTTCAGACATCGTATTAAACTAACTTATAACATCATCATCTCATCAGTCACTTGACTTATTTAAAGAAAAAAAATATCATGAATAATGAATAATGATCGATTAGTAAGAACTCATTCAGGAATTTCAATATTTCATACATATCTCGCCGGTGCGAGTTTAAAGAAAAATGCGTCTCTAGGCATTACCTTTTTAGGTGCCCCGGCAGTGCCGCCCCACCACCCCACCCTTCATGAAAACTATATATATTTTTCTATTCATTTTCTATTAAATCTCCTCAGATTAGGTTATCAAAAATATGCATATATAATATATATATAGAAAAGGAGGAGAGGTATCAAGACCATAAAAGAGAGCTGCAACGACTGTACCCAAAATATTGGGTACAAGTAATTGTCCTTGTGATAGGTGCTCTCGGAGGTGCGAAACGATCACTGGTCACCTTACTTACACATCACTGGTCAAACGATCACCTTAAAGCCATACCCGCGTGCCAAAAATATGCCAAGGCACTTGCGAGATGGATGCAGAAAGCTGTCATCCTTGGGTCGCTTCGTGTCCTCAAGACACACGAGGGTTTCCCCGGCTTGTCGTTGTGATTTCATCGTACCCTGTGACCACCCATCTCACAGTTGTGAGACGTGGCCATAAGTGTGATTTACCGCAGTTCTACTGGGAGCCAGTGTCATTTTTTAGATAGGAGTTGCTCTCAGTGGGACCCTGCGGTGGTTGTTTAACCTTTTTTTTAATTATATTAT
>CAKNYM010052122.1:35743-66043 GCA_932195095.1 Andricus curvator | reverse complement strand
AATTTACTTTAGGGAGTGCGTAAATTTCATGGAAATCAAAAAAATTTCTCATGAAATTTACGTCTCTACTTTTACAACAGGAAATATGTACATATTGATTAGCAGTTTGAACTCGAAAGTTCATTGCCTCATCACTACCCGATTCAGGTAGTGTTTCTAGGTGGATATTTACTACCAATGTGGGCCCACCACACCCACGACGGGCCAACAGCAACGCAGTATTCCTGGATGGTCACCCATCCAAGTACTAACCGCGCCCAACAATGCTTAACTTCAGTGATCTTACGAGAACTGTACATATTGCCAATAAAATAGAAAATTTAGATACCTTATTACTACGACTAGACATAAATTTCATGAGAATTTTTTAATTTCCATGAAATTCACTTTAGCGAGTACGTAAATTTCATGGAAATCAAAAAAATTTCTCATAAAATTTACGTCTCTACTTTTACAACAGGAAATACATATTGCCAATAAAACAGAAAATTTAGATACCTTATTGCTACGACTAGACGTAAATTTCATGAGAATTTTTTAATTTCCATGAGATTTACTTTAGCGAGTGCATATATTTCATGGAAATCAAAAAAATTTCTCATGAAATTTACGTCTCTACTTTTATAACCGGACATGCCGGACACGCAAAACTTGCATTTCGAGTTCCGTCTTTTCCAAGAGTTTGATCTTCATAAGGTCCGTCAATTCCTTTTTAGAAGTGGCAAGGTCAAACAAGTTTGGGACCGTTCTGCATTTTTCATACGATTTTGCCTATTCTTGGCGGCTTTTCCCCTATTTAAAATTGAACGTATGTCCTTCTGTCTCAAAGCTTTCTCCACATGAACATAATCCTTTGTACTTGTGTCCGCTTCGCCTTCCATTAGGTGGAAATTAATTTCCTCATTGTGCACAGGTGATGGTGGCTCAAGCGGTACATTCTCCACATTCTGAAAATTAACATGAAATAGATAACTTGATCATTTCAAATTGGAGTGAAATAAGGTTAACTGCAGCAAAAAATAAAGAATGAAAAAAATTAATTTGTATCCAAAATTTTGTAACTTTCTTTAATGTTCAACAAAAAAAATTGAAGTTTTACCGAAATCAACCGGACAGCGGGTTTTCTGAAAATATTAAAAATCGTTTTTCTCAAAAAAAACCATTTTTAAATTTGTTTCTTGTAAGTTATACTTATTATTCTTTTATTCGGAAAGAATGCAAGATACGAAAAAATGTTAAGATAAAAATTAGCACGTCTGAAAACGTTATATGAAAAATGTCTCGTTCTTTTGCGATATTTTTCATAGTTTACGAGAAAAATTCAAAAATTACATTTTTATGGGGAAAACAATTGTTCCGGGCTCAAAAATGGTTTAGGCTACATGATACTGATAAGATGCCTTTCTGGTATTGGCAGAAACTTTTCAAAAATATTTGGAAGAATAAAAAAGGTGGGGTTTTCAAGAAAATATATTTTTTTCGTGTTCTCAAAATTTGAATTGCGATTACAAGTGCAGGGCCTTACCTCATTTGAAACGGATTCGGTCTAAAGAAAAATGGATAAATTTATTTACGTACCTGCCATATTTCCAACTGCATCACTTCATCTTCTCCACTTCCTTCCGAAGTCTCGGCAGGCTTCTGACTCTGCATTCATTTTGCGTATGCAGCATCGTCGAGGGCTGCAATAAATAAATTAGGTTGTACAAATAATCACAAAATTTCATTTAGAAAATAAATATAAAATAATTTATATTCACAAACCTGGTACGTAGTCATTATCGAACGGGTTCGGTAAACCGGTCACCGATGCTTCTATGAGTGACTTCGCGTGCTCAAATAGTAGGGAATTTTTCCCACTCGCAGAAATAAACACTTGGCCACCTCCTATTTTAAAAATAAAAACATAAACACATATACAAACATATACATATATTTCAATCTAATTGAAAAACATCTACAAAAAGTACATTAATTGCATTTTACCTGACAGATGCACTTGTTTCTTCACTTCCGCAAAATGCTTTCTCGTACTCCGCTTCAAATTGTCCCATAAACTTTTTAAGGTTTTGGTATCAAGATGCACTCTCCGTTCAGCGCAATTAAGCTCAATTGCTATTTTTGCCAGCAATTATTTTTTACTTTCGTATTTACTGAATCTGTTTCTTTATTTTCAATAATTCCTTTATATTTTGTTACTATTTTTAATAGCTATTCTTTTTCCGCAGGAAGAAAATTCGGCGATCTTACTTTTTTTACTGCCACTTTAACGCAGATAAGACAAATATCGCATTAATATATCACGAACAAAACATACACAAACATTCCTGGAACCTTACCTGGATTTGGCGCGCACGGACATATTGCTTTGCTTTACACTCGACCGACGGGTAGCCAATCACACGAATGATTTAAAGTAAAATAGGAGTTATTTCGAAACGACTATCTGGTTAGCTAACCGCGCCCACGAAAAATGTGGTGGAACGCACAACAGGATAATCCAAGCTTAACTATGGTGTTAACTTTAACCGGCCGTCAGTTAACCACTGATTTAACCGAGTTTAGTGGAACCGGCCCCAAGTCTGTCGGATAAGATGTTTGTATCTGCTTCGGAGAGTAAATCCTTTATAAATATCACGTCCTGAATGCGGCTCTGTGGCACGCCCAGGTATGTATTTGTCTCTCCAGCGCTAAGGTGTCGTATAGCGCTTCTGTCGACGAGCTCAGGGTCTTCAGCGATGCCATTAAGTTTTCTTCGCTTTAAATAAACCATGGCGCGTTTTTCTAACCCACGTTCCATTCCAATCTCCTGTGTGTATTCTTCGACAATCCCTAGAGCTAGGTGTGGTTGCTCTTTATTTTTAGCATAGATCCATTCGGAACGGCGAAGTGTGAGAGATAGTTGCAATAATGTGAGGCAAAAGAGAAGTGGGCTAATAGTTTCGCCCTGAAAGACACCTCTCTGAAAGGTGACGGTGTTAGCTGTCAAACGACGTTTTCCAGATGAGATAGTAAATCTGGTTTTCCAAAGCGGCATCAATCTCTCTATGCACCTCACGATGTGCGGATGAACCTTTAAGCTTTGCTATTGACAGATGATAAGACTATTGGAGTTTGAATCAAAAGCTTTCCGGTAATCAATCCAGGCTATCGATAGGGCACTGGTAGGATGCTGCGTCTTTGCAGACACATCTATCGATGAGCAGGTTCTCCCGACATCCTGGTACGCATTTTGTTAAGCAGCGTTCTTCGTACATTTCTCACCACACAGGTCCGATTGTCCGATCAATCCTATTATTTAGGATAGCTGTGAAGATCTTATACAGTGTGCTCAGACAAGTGATTGGCCAACCACTCATGAATAGGCTCTTCCGACTTCAGATATGAGGTGAAAATGCAGGCCAGATGCTGTTGGATTGAAGGAGACTTCTTCCACCAGAAGGTCTTGATACCATTTGGTCCCGGAGCGGAATGGTTCTTCACGACTCTTAATACTTTTTTCACCTCCTCGGCAGTGATAGGTGGGCATTCTTCCTCACATGTTATGAGGGAATTGCGCAGCTCCTTGAAGCTATTCATGTCCTTTGAGTCTTCTTTCACGGGATGTTGGACTTCGTAGACTCCTCTCCAAAATGCTTGGACCTCCTCTAGTTTGGGCGGATGGTCGACAGTAACTGGAGGATCTTAGAAGGGATGAGATGGGTCAGAGAAAAACTGTTGGTTTTCTCTGACCCACCTCTCCCTCTGCTCTAGACTTCTCCTAGCGTAAGATAGTACCCGTATTCTGTCAACAATATGCTGCCTGATTGTCAGCAGCTTTGACTTGTTAAGTGTGTGATAACGGATCCGCAGTTCGCGCGCGAACTGTAGAAACTTTGGTGGTGAAATTCCTGCCAGATGTTATGAAGTCAATCACACACTGAATGCGGGACGCGTACTGTCTCGCCCAGCCTATCCTTGTGATGAGTTGATGTATTCGTATTTTGCTCTTATGATCAGCCGTTGGTTTTGTTTTATGGTTTGCATCCGCCAATTCTCTTGCTGCATTATACACGCCACAAGTGACAGACCAGAGGTCGGATGCTTCTGAAAAATCTTCACGAAGCTCGTCATCCAATTCAGCCAGATTTTTGGGCTTGAGAGAAACCTGGATATTGATGTTTCTCTGGGTCCTGAAGCATCGCTCTTCCTCTACTGGATGCCTGCTCGCGGTTGGTCTCAGTGTCGCCTCTCTTTCTCCGTTGCCGGCTTGTTCTGGCTGCGTTAGACTAGGCGCTCTGCTTACATAGCCCCTTTTTCGGAGTTGTTCTGCATCGTTTCGAAAACGTTGACGCGAAAAGTGCGAGAGCTCTGGGTGCTTCTCGAACCACAGAGCATGCAGTCGTGCCATGTAACCGTCTCGTTCAGGGGCCATACTGGTATCGTAGCATTCTAGCAGGTCGTCATTGAGTCGATCCGTCCACACAAAAGTATTGAGATTCCGCCGGTCCATTGCATTGACTCCGTCTTGATTGTCACCCCAACTCTAAGGTAGACGGCGCACAGTGGGCTTTTTTGCCAAATTTACTTTCAAAACCTAATATCTCTCGAACGAATTGACCAAAATGGATGATCTTTGAACGAGATTAAAGCTTAATAAATGTGCAATAGGGGAAAATTATAGAGAACAGTTTTCCCGAATTTCCCAACCTGGAAAATGCGGGAAAAGACCGTCATTTTTAACAAAAATTACAAAATTGTACTAGAATTACAAACAAAAAAGTTTTGTTTAGTGCAAGACATCATATTTTATAGATTTTTTAATGCTAAATCTAAATCTGCCAGGAAAAATAGCGTAGCGTTTTTCCTTTCCGAGAAAAATGCGGTTAAATATGAAAAACCCAATATGGAGAGACACAAGTCGGAAACATGATGGTAGCTTAACGAAGTTTATTATCTTTAGGTTTTTAGGGTCGCTGAATCCAAATCTGACGTCAGAATTACAAAATAAATAATGGCGGATGCAATATGGCGGAACAAAAGTTTTAAAAAATTTAAGAAAATTGACAAAATTGTACATATTTACGTTTTCGAGGGCTCTCAATCCAAATCTGACGTCAGAATTTCAAAATAAAAAATGGCTGATCCAATATGGAGGAACAAAAGTTGGAAAAATGTAGGCAACTTTACAAAATTATTCATATTTACGTTTTGGAGTTCGCTGAATCCAAATCTGGCATCAGAATTAAACAATGAAAAATTGCGTATCCAAAATGGCGGAACAAATATTGAGAAAATTCTATTTTTAAAATTATTGCATGAATACAATTCTAGTTACAGACACGTTACATTAAATCGACATATATCCTAATCTCAAATACCTATTTTCTCCAATAATCAATCTTCATCACTTAAATTTATATCAACGCTTAAATGTCCATTACTCAGGGAACTGGCATCACTTTCGTCATTCTCTTCTTCTATATTTACACTGAAACCCTATTTTTAAGGAATTATCACAAAATGAATGTGTCAGTTTTTTTGTGAAAAAACGTAAAAAAATATAAACAAGAAGCCGAAGAAGCAAAAATAAAGAGTAAAAATAACATAATCTTTGGCGACAAACTTCACGAAATAACGTAACAAATGCATTTTATTTTTCGATTTTTGTTTCACTAAATCCGACCTATCATTTTTAATTTTTAATTTTGAAATTTTAACATCGGATTTGGATTCAGCGACCTCAGAAACGTAAATATGACTTATTTTGTGAAGTTGCCCAAATATCAATTTTTGTTCCGCCATATTGGAACCGCAATTCTTCATTTTGAGATTCTGACGTCAGATTTGGATTCAGAGCCCTCGAGAACATAAATGTGGATAATTTTGTCAATTTTCCTAAATTTTTCAAAACTTTTGTTCCGCCATATTGCATTCGCCATTCTTTATTTTGTAATTCTGACATCAGATTTGGATTCAGCGACCCTAAAAACCGAAAGATAATAAACTTCGCCAAGTTACCATCATGTTTCCGACTTGTGTCTCTCCATATTGGATTTTTCATATTTATCCGCATTTTTCTCGGAAAGGAAATACGCTACACTATTTTGCCTGGCAGATTTGAATTCAGCATTGAAAAATCTATAAAATATTATATATTTCACTAAACAAAACTTTTTTCTTTGTAATTCTAGTACAATTTTGTAATTTTTGTTAAAAAAATGACGGTCTTTTCCCGCATTTTCCAGGTTGGGAAATTCGGAAAAACTTTTCTCTATAATTTTCCCTTATTGTGCATTTAATAATCTTCAATCTCGTTCAAAGAACATCCATTTTGGTCAATTCGTTCAAAAAATATTAGGTTTTGAAAGTAAATTTTGCAAAAAAGCCCACTGTGCGGCGTTGTTGTGCGACCCATTGTCGGGAGCCCTAAGCGTTCGATTGTTTTAAACCGCACTTACTACAACTATGTTTGGTGTTGTCATTGTTGTTCCCACGAGTCGGTGGCTTTGTTATAGGCCCTTCGGTTTGATTCCAGAGAAATCGAAACCGAAACCGAATATATAACCAAAAAAATATATATATTTTAAAGAAAGGGTTAAAGAATCAACGCAGGGTCCCACTGAGAGCAACTGCCATCTAAAAAATGACACTGGCTCCCAGTAGAACTGCGGCAAATCACACTTATGGCCACGTCTCACAACTGTGAGATGGGTGGTCACAGGGCACGATGAAATCACAACGACATGCCAGCGAAACGCTCGTGTGTCTTGAGGACACGAAGCGACACAAGGATGACAGCTTTCTGCATCCATCTCGCCTTGGCATATTTTTGGCACGCGGGTATGGCTTCAAGGTTACGAACCAGTGATAGGTTCGCACCTCTGAGAACACCTATCACAAGGACAATTACTTGTACCGAATATTTTGGGTACAGTCGTTACAGCTCTCTTTTAAGGTCTTGATACCTCTCCTCCTTTCCTATCTCCTTGGCAGTGATGTTGTATTCGGATGGAGCCGAGAATTCGATCACGAATATAGTTCGTTTCTCGAAGTCTTGGAGAACGATGTCAGGCCTCGAGTGTGCAACGGAGACTGCTGTCCAAAATCGTAGTTCCGGAAAATTTGGCACTTCTCGTTTAGGACAATTGACTCTATCTCCCTTGGAGCGCTATATCACGGTATGCTAAGGTGGAAATGACACCGTCCTGACATGCGAAAATAAAACCATCTGTACCTGAATTAAGCCCTGATGATCTGAGGAAAGCAAAATTATGCTCCTTCGACAAAGACTGTTTTTCTACATTTCTGTGAAAGTGTCCGTGCATTTTCTTGTCGAGTAGCTGTTGGTGAAATTTTTCAAACTCTCCTTTCTTCTCCTTCGCCAATCATCTCGTGGTTCCTGAACATTTTTAGGAGAGGATCTCTGCCATTCGCAACGATGTAAGCTGTACTTAGAACAATTCGGTTATGAAGACACTGGAGATTCAGAAGTCCGCGTCCGCCTTGACGGCGCGAAATGTATGATCGCGGAACTGACGAATTGATATGCAAGCTTTTATGCATATGCATGATCTTACGTGTGGTGATATCAAGGGCCTTAAGCTCGTTCTTCGTGCATTGAACCAACCCAAACGAGTAGAATAGAACCGGCACGGCAAGCATGTTAGTCGCAGATACCTTGCTCAACGCGAACAAATTGGAAGACCAAATCTGTCGAAGAAGATGCTTGTATCAGCTTCGGAGAGACTCCTTCAATGACGTTACGTCCTGAATGCGGCTTTGAGGCACGCCAAGCTATGTATAGGTCTCTCCAGTAGTAAGATGTCTCATAACACTTACATCCACAAGCTCAGGGTCCTTCGGAACGCCAGTAATCTTTCCTTTCTGCAGATTAATTTTGGCACACTTGTCCAAACCAAAGTCCATCCCGATCTCTTTTTTGTACTTCTTGACGATATTTATAGCAGTTTGAAGTTTGCTTTTACCAGAGGCATAGATCTTCAGGTCATCCGTATAAAATACATGAGTGACCTTATGCTCGCGCTGATTACTGTCGCCACAGAGGTATCCAGAAGAATTTCGTAGTGCGAGAGAGAGAGGCAGAAGTGTGATGCAAAAAAGCAAAGGGCTCATGGTATCACCCTGAAAGACGCCCCCCTGGAAGGTGACGTTGTTCGTTGTCACACGATAATTTCTAGATGAGATAGTAAATCTAGTTTTGCAAAGAGGCATCAATCTCTCTATGCATCTCACTATGTGTGGATGCACCTTCAAGCTTTCCAACAGACAGATGATAAGTCTATGAGAGGTTGAATCGAAAGCTTTCCGGTAGTCAATCCAGGCCATTGACAGGACGCGCTGATGGGCTGCAACGCCTTTACAGACACACCTGTCAATTAGCAGGTTCTCTGGACAGCCTGCTACACCTTTTTTGAGCCACGTTATTCATACATCTCTCACCACACAGGCTCAATTCGTCGAACAATCCTGTTATTTAGGATAGCTGTAAAGATCTTATACAGTGTGTTCAAGCAAGTTATGGGCCTGTAATTCTCTGGGTTGGACAAGTTGTCTTTTTTCGGCAGGAGTATAGTGCGTCCTAACACCAGCCACTGCGGAATAGGCGTCTCCGACTATAAATATGAGGTGAATATGCGGGCCAAATGTTGGTGTCTAAAAGCAAACTTCTTCCACCAGAAGTTCTTGATACAATCCAGTCCAGCAGCGGAAAAGTTCTTCGTGTCTACAAGTGCTTTTTTCACCTCTTCGGGGTCAGATTTTATGAGGTTGTCGCAAAACTCCTTGAAGGGGATGATATTGTCAGTATCTTCATACCTACTCTACCTCCTTGAGCTTGGGTGGATTTTTTACAGGAATTCTCCCTGATCCATCTCTCCCTCTTCTGTATTCTCCTCCTTGCGTCAGATAACAGCCGTATTTTGTCAACAATATGCTGCTTGATTTTCAGCAGCTTTGACTTCTTCAGTATGTGATTCAAGATCCTTAGTTCTTGGGCAAACTTTCGAACCCTTTCCGTGAACAGTCTACCAGATGTTATGTAGTCAATCACACATTGAACACGGGACGCATTCTGTCTTGCCCATCCAATCTTCTTGTTCAGTTGATGCAAGCATCTTTTGGTCTTTTGATCCATCGTCGGTTTTAGCCTTCGATTTGAATCAGTCAAAGCTCTCGCAGCACCATAAACTGAGCAATTGATGTTCCAGAGGTCGGACTCTTGCGTGATGTCTCCACCAAGGGAGGAATCCATTTCAGCCAGATCTTGGGGCTAAGGAGGAACTTGCATGTTAATGTTCCCTCTTGTCCTGAAATCGCGATCATCTTTCAGAAGGTGCCTGCTTTCCGCGGTTGGTCTTAATTTCGCTTCCTCATCATCGTCTACAGCTTGATCAAGCAGCGGTTGGGGAAGCGCTCCGCGTACATATCCATTTTTCCGGAGGTAGCCGGCTTCATTTCGCAAAGACTGATGCGAAACGTGCTGAAGCTCTGGGTGATTCTGGCACCACAGACTGTGCATACGCACCATAAAGCTTCGGTGAACAGGGATAATGCTGGCATCGTAGCAGTCTAGCAAGTCATCCCTGAGTTGATCGGTCCACTCAATGTGGGCGTTTCGCCGGTTCTTCATCGTGTTTCCATCTAAATTATTTTCGGCACTCCGAACTCTAAGATGATCGGCATTGTTAACCGACCCATTGTCCGGTGCTCTGCGCGTTAGATCGTTTTGAACCGCATCTACAACTTTTTGGTGTTTTGGTGGTATCATTGTTGTTCCCACGAGCAGCTAGGGAAAGGGTGGTTCGTCCATCCTTGTAGAGCCCCGCGTGCAAGGATAAGGCTGCATACTCTGAGAGGTCGCCCGGTATCGCAGTCACCGTTTAAGACACATCACCCAGGTGTCATTCAGCTTTCGGCACAGTTGTTACGCCTCCGCTTAGGGGTTATTCCTTCGGGACCATCCCTGGACAATTGTCCAAAATAATCGAAACTATATATAATCGAAAATATATATATGACCACCCATCTCACGGTCGTGAGACGTGGCCATATGTGTGTTTTACCGCGGTTCTACTCGGAGACGGTGTCATTTTTTAGATTGCAGTTACTCCCAGTGGGACCCTGCGGTGGTTGTTTGACCCTTTTTTTGAATTATATACATATATATCGCCCGTTACCACCACCGAACCGTGCCGCATCTCATTATAATATCTTTGGTTCCTTGTCATCACCATTGCTTGATTCGGCTGACTCGCTCCCTGACTGAAGTCCTGAAGTCGCGGAAGATTTTCCGCGAATGTTGCTTTAATGAAGCACTGATGTCTACATGTAGGTAGCGAAAATTCTTCATTGTCCAATCGTCGATTAATTCGCTATCCAAGATGCACCAAATGTTTCAAAACAGCCTGCACTTTACAGAAAAGCTGGACTGCTGTGCTCGACCATCTGTGTCAACTGCCACAGCCAATCCTGCACGAATGTCAACGATGACGAGTCAAATAGGGAGTGAGCCGAATTAAGCGATGATGATGACAACGAACAGGAGGGTAGAGGTGACCTGACGGAGATCGAACCTCAGCCATCAATCTCAAGTGAAAGAACGTATAAGCGTAAAGAAAATCAACAAAATTAGTGAGATGAATGTTTGTCTTTCATGAATTCGACATGGAGTTCCCCATAACACAAATCTTAATCTTAGATGTATAAAAATATATATCATTCCCATCGCACCCATAACACATTTAAACAGTTGTTAAAAATGTGCGAATGATAAATATAAACAATACGTTTTAAGGGTAACATTTTCAAAATTTTATTTTGATGAAAATATTGATAGAAGTAGCTCAAAAGATGTTAAAATGAAGATCCATGTATTATTATTATGCTTCGAAATACGTTCAGAATCACCCAGGCGAGAAAAAATTGACGTGGAATACCACTTACAGCTCCACGTGGGATTATGCGTGGAATCCCATGTGAAATTCGGGTTGTAAAATGGAACAATTCACGTGGATTTCATTGTGAATTTCCACATGAATTATGGAAACTACGTGGATTTTTCACGTGGATTTCTACGCTGATTTCCACGTAGATTCCTACGTAGAACTCTACATGTAATTCCAAGTAAAACCACTCGAGAATTGTGGAATGAGACATATCAATGTAGACAAAGGGGTACTCAACATTAAAAAATCCCATCCACTTTTGCGTATCTCTTGCGGTTTACGAGATATTTGCAAATGAAAATTATGTTTAACGTTCCAGGTGGAATAGGGTGGTACGTATTTTTCACTTTTTGAATTTCTTTGCTCTCACCCCCCACCCCCTTTTTCAATTTGAATGTCCAAAAAAATCTCCAAACTTGAGCGAAATCGGATAATATTTAGGGGTCCATATTTCAGTGTATTCTTCAGAATTCTTCAGAGAATAAGAATCAATCTTAAATTTTGTGAGTGAATGACTTTAAACCACTCTTATGGGTCACCAAAGAAAACCTCATAAGTGACAAATTTGAATTTTACTTAAAATTGCGGTTTATGAACGCTTTTTGAAAGTTGTTTTCATAAATAATCATTAATCGGTCATTTAAGAATACCCACTCATCTTCCAACAAGTTTTCAATTGTTTAAACAATTTTAATTTTTTTAAACATTTGTTTTTCCGGTAAGTCGCGAAATGAACGTATTTTCTAGACATTATGAGTTCTTTAATCAGTTATAACAATGAGATAATTTGTTTAAATAATTTTACAATTTTATTTATGTTATATTATATTTAGGCAAAGTAAAATCATTTAAACATTTACAAGTATTCTTAGAAAACAAATTAGTACTTGAAAATATTAAAATCTGTCGAAAAATATTAAAATATGTCGAAAATTTGGTGAGATAAAAGGCTTTCTTTTTGCTTTTTTCAGGTAAACTATATACTTGAACAAACACGTATTATTTAAATAATCCTTAAATTATTTAAACAAATTATTTTATTGTTATCATTGATTAAAGTACTCATAACGTCTAGAAAATACGTTCATTTAGCGCCTTACCTGAAAAAACGAAAGTTTAAACAATTTAACATTGTTTAAACAATTGGAAATTTGTTACGAAATTACTGGGTAACCTTACGTTACCGATTAATGATTGTTTATGAAAAAAACTTTGAAAAAGCGCAAATAAACGTAAAATTACAATTTGTTAAACTTACATTTATTCAGAAAAAAGATCTCCTTTCGCCCCGCTGGGATTCGAACGCTTTCTTTTGCAAGATGTTATGTTTTAATACAAGACAATTTTACTGGGAATCTGTATTATCATCGGAAATGGTAACGATCAATCAGAAGAGAAATCTTTACACACACCGTGAAAATGGAAATCTACAATATCGATCAAAATCATCTTCTCTAATACAGAAAATGAATTGCGCTCGAGCAGCGGTAGCGAGCGGACGTGTTTCTACAGCGCTCCCGTCGACATGAGAACGGCTCTATTAGGGAGTCTCGGAGCTCCCAACTCTAAAGTTTTTGAGTGTGAGTGTGGTAAGCCCTTCTTTTCTGAGGGACCAGTGTATAAAGGCCAGTATGGCCAAACAGTCAAAAAGTGTAGCTGTTGGAAAACCCACTGTTTCAAAACATTCGTTGCCCTGGAAGACGAGGACGGATTGCTAAAATGTGATATCATGACATTTCACGAAGAGGAAAAGAACGCGAAAACCCTGCTGAGTTGCAACATGTGCATGGGATGTGGAATAAAAACAAAAGTGAAGGGAGTACCACAAAGTGAGTTTACTCAGTGGGAAAACGTGAAATGCAAGTGCAATATAGACATCGAGATGCAGCTATTCAGAATTGCTTGCGTGCCCCAAGGGAAGGCTAAGTGCAAGGTAGGACAAGTGACTCTGGGAAGAAAAAGAAAAATGAACGTTTCTGGTTCTGAATCAGAGGCAGAATCAGTTCTGGATCTGAAAAAGCAGAAAGCGAGGGAAAATGGCGGATCGAACGGAGTGGAACTTTCCAACAAATTCGAGAACCTTCGAGAAACAGTGGCGCCAGGCGGGAGAAGCGATGACGCGGCTGGGCACCTCCTACAACCAGTGAAGCCTAACAATGAGCGCATGGAGACAGAAGACCAACAGCAGCCGCCAGAAGGAGAACCGGAGAGCGTCAGCAGGAAGAAGCACTCCCCACCGCCGGTGACAATAATAAACGAAAATTTTGTCAAGACAGGGGGAGGTAGCAGAAAACTAATGAGCTTGGCCCAGTCGGTCAAGCCGTGATTAGATTCGACAAAACATCAGGACGAGCGTTCATGAAAGCTGACAGCGTAAAAACCACAAAAGGTAATCAGTACTCTTACCAACGAAGGAGTAGAGTTTTTTACTCACGAGATTAAAGGGAAGAGCAAAAAAACCAAGAAATTTTTCATCAAATTTTTTCATTCAATGGGTCTTGGCGAAAATGAAATTATTCGTGAAATAAAATCTAGATATGGGTTTCAATCGATTCGAGCCATTCAGTTTGAGAGTAGGGACTCACTACTCCTTATTTTTGAGAAACATGTCCCAACTTCTGATATCAAGGGTATCAACAGCATTTTTAACCAAAGGGTTAAGGTCGTTAATTACAAAACAAAAGATAGTGCGGTCACCCAATGTAAAAACTGTCACAGCTTTGGTCATATCAAGGCGCACTGTGGTAGAGTCAAGGTCGAATCAACAAGCAAAAAAATAAGCAGTAAAGGAGTCAGCGTGGAGGTGTGTACCAACTGCTCCCAAGAAGGCCATGGTGCAAACCAGGCAGCGTGTGCAGTGTTTGTTAAGGGAATAGAGAGGTCGAAACAGAGGAGAGAAAACTTCAGAAGGAACAGCCAACAAGGAGCCAACGTGAACAGTAGAGCGATAACGAAAACAGTAGCCAATACTACTCGCAAAACCGAAGTAGGTACTGAAGAGGCTCGGAAGAGTGTACAGACTCGGGTCAGTGCAGGAGTTTCATATGCACAGGTAACATCAGGTCCGAGTAAGACGGTAAGTCCTTCAATCACAAACAAGATCAAAAGCCAGACACCTAGAAAGATGACTGACATAATTCTAGACGAAATAGTAAACAAAAACGATGCAAGCGACGAAACTCTGGATCTCACTTGTGAAATTTATAAGAATCTAGCTGCTTCAAAAAAAAACTATAAAAACGAATTGTCAGCAATACATAAGGTCCTAAGAATAATTCACAATGGCAGGCCTTAAAATATTACACTTAAATATAAACGGCAGACATAGACGTAAGCCAGAGTTGATGCAACTAATTGCAAGAAACATAACTGACATAATCATTCTTAATGAAGTCAGTTCTGAAGCAAAAAATAATATTCGAGGTTTTACAAAATTATCAGTTAAAATTGATAGATACTTAGGTAAAAAATATGTACATAGCTAATCATAATAAATGGAATGGTAGAGTCACACAAAAATTAGAAAACATTAAAATTGAAGAACATATTGTACTCTGTTTCTAGAGAATAACAACAAAATTGACCTGTATGCAGTCTACATGCCAACTAGAGAAAGGGACAAAAAGGCAGAGAAATTCTGGAGCACCTGCCAACTAAGCCTAACACCATAATCATAGGTGATTTTAACGCCAGACACCCCATCCTCGGTTCAAACACAACCAACGTCAGAGGTAAAAATTTAAAAGAAGCTATATTTCGAGGCTCAACTCTCTGGTGCTGCGCTGAGCCGTCGAGGCCGTTGCACCGGGGCGCGGGGAATCTCGATCTTGCATTGGCAACAACACAAAATATTAAAGCGCAAACACAGCAGCTGGAAGACGTCGGTTCCGATCACAGACCATGGTTGCTCAAACTTGACATCAACCCAGAAAAAATTAAGATTCTTAAAAGAAGCCTCAAAAAACTTGACCTCAAAGAATACAACTCAATGACGGATGAAATTAGCGAAGACTTTAAAAACCTACAGATTGAAAGCAACGACGAATGTGAAAGCGCAATAGAGCAGCTTGAAACTACGATCACTCAAGTCCTAGACACCCTGGCACCACTACAAGAAATTAAAAATGAAACTGATTCTCTCCCAACAGAAATCCAGACAGAAATCAAAGAAAGAAACAAGTTACGACGTTTGAATGCTAGAATCATTTCTAGAAAAATAGAAATGGAATACAAAAATAGTAAAGTCAAAGCACAAGAACAACTAGACGCCTGGAAGAAAGAGCAATGGATAAAAACTTTGGAATGAAATGAGGATTATCGGAGAAACTTGTGGAGAGTACAAAAATCCCTGAAAACCCCGGACACGATACTACCCGTATTTGCAGGAACCATCTCAACAGAAGAGACAATCGACAAGCTAGTGGGTGCGGCTATAGTCAAAGATTCTGAAATCTCGACAAAAAACGAAGATACCTTAAAAACAATACCATTTCAACAACTGGATGAAACAGATCTCGTTGATGTCACTAAAGTCATGAGAACCTTCAAAAACAATAAGGCTCCAAGCCCTGACGGTATCATGATCCAACAACTCAAAAACGTCGGTCGACTCACAAAAAACAGGCTAGTCAAAATTTATAACTGGTGTTTACGAACTGGGTACTTCCCAGAAAGATGGAAACTCGGTCACTGCCTATTCCTGCACAAAAAAGGAAAAGATCCAAACAAGCCAGAATCTTATAGACCCATCACCCTATTAAACATCATGGGGGAAGTATTGGAGAAAATAATACTTGCTAGAACGCAAACACATGTTGAAAAAGTAATCCATCAATTTCAACACGGCTTCTGTAGGATAAAAGGAACTCAAACGCAAACTCTACGCACACTGAGTCATATCACAGAAGCTATCCAGAACGGTGAGTCAACCTCAGTCATCAGTACCGATCTCACAAAAGCCTTTGATTCCATCAACCATAAAGGACTATTCATAAAAATGGACAAGATGGAAATGCCAGCCAACATCATCCTAACAATAACAAATTATCTGCAAAATCGCTTAGTAGCAGGAAAGCATCTCAACATCATTGGGAGAACACACCACGTCTCACACGGGGTACCCCAAGGTTCAGTTCTCGGCCCGGTCATCTTCAACCTGTACATGGCCGATCTTCCAGTCAAGAACATCCCAAACACAATGATCTCTCAATACCCAGACGATCTCTTGATAATAAATAAAGCAAGCAAGCCAATATTCGCCAAAATCGGAGCGGAATGGGCAGCAGAAGAATTAATTCAATACTACAGAGACTGGGGACTAAAATGCAACGTCACAAAGACAGAAGCCATCATCTTCACTCATAAAAAATACCAATTCACTCACCTCCAAGTTGGGAATGAGAAAATCAAACTACAAAAATCTATCAAATATCTAGGAATCATACTAGACAGGACTCTTTCCATGAAACAACACGTAGATGAAGCTTGCCTCAAAGCCAAGAGAATCGCTATCGCGCTCAACCCCATCATTGGAAGATATAGCAAAGTGGACGAAGGAATCAAATGCATAATGATTAACACATGTATCAGGCCAGTCTTAGAATACAGTAGTATAAAAGTTGCGAATAGACTCAACAGGACATCAATAAAAAAATTGGAAGTAGTGATCAGGAAGATTCTTAGGCTGGAGGTTTTCCCATCACCTTTCCATCCCAAGATCTATGGGAAATGATCGACGAGCCCCCATTCCATAAGCGACTATTCACCCTACACCAGAAGTTTCTAGAAAAGCAGCGGGAGGCCAACTACGGCAACATCGCCGTGAATTTGACTTCAATCAAATGGGACCACGTCAACGTCGACACTCTACCCTCCGTTTAAACACTAAACATTGTAAAGTATTTAATTGAAATAAAAATTCACCAGGCTTGCCTGGGCAAAAGTAAAATAAGCACACACAATCAGATAGGGCCACTTATTCTATGTTCATGGTCTAGCTAGGTTTTTACATAGGGCAGTGACAACACTTGAGTTACTGTCCTACACCAAACGCTAGCCTAAGTACACTTCAGTATGTACCACAAATCATAGAAAATAAATGACGTTAATAACAAAATAATAATACAGAAAATCTTTCACGTCTTTTCAGACTAGATGGAGCTATAAATAAAAAAATTTTAATTAAATTTATTCAGAAAAAAGATCTTCTCCTTTTGTTCCGCTGGGATTTGAACGCCAGGTCAACTGATTGCCAGTCAGGTGCTCTACCACTAAGTTACTGGAGAGATCGAAAGAAGAATCCTTTTTCTGAATATGCTTTCTTTTGCAAGATGTTATGTTTTAATACAAATTTAAAAAAAAATTATTAAATTTATTCAGAAAAAAGATCTCCTTTCGCTAGGCTATGATTCGAACGCCAGGACAACTGATTGTATTAAAACATAACATCTTGCAAAAGAAAGCGTATTCAGAAAAATGATTCTTCTTACTATCTCTCCAGTAGCTTAGTGGTAGAGCACCTGACCGGCAATCAGTTCACCTGGCGTTCGAATCCCAGCGGAGCAAAAGGGGAAGATGTTTTTTCTGAATAAATTTAATTTAAAAAATTTTTAATGTATAGCTTCATCTAGTCTGAAAAGGTGTTAAAGATTTTCTGTATTAGAGGAGATAACTTTGATCGATATTGTAGATTTCCATTTTCACGGTGTGTGTAAAGATTTCTCCTCTGATTGATGGTTGCCATCTCCGATGATAATACAGATTCCTAGTACAATTTGTCAGGGACTGAGAGTAAAACGTTTTGATCACTTTGGGTTTTAAACCATGAGACGAAAAAGGAATCGCTAGGTTTAACTCTCCTCAAGGTCAGAAAATATATACTGCAGGGAGAAAGTGATCCCATCCCGAGTGGACGGTGCCTGCATCTCAAGCACTCAGGAACGGATGGGTTGTGAGAGCAGCCGGCCAGCGTTTGAGTCCCGAGGAGCGCAGGTATAGAGGATCGATCCTTTAGTTTTTTTACTGATAAAAAGAAGTACCCGGGATTGAATCTTTGAAAGATCTAAACCTACAGACTGCCGAAAGGTTTTACTCCTGATGAGAACTCAACCGAAGATGTTTTCAAACGATCCCGAAGGGAGTTTCTGATTTTAAAATCTGAATAAAAGCTACCGAAAAGTTGCATCGTCATTTAAAAAAAAAAAAATTTTACCTAAGTGGATGAATTTTGTAAATCAAAAAGACAAATTTAAAAAAAATAGTTTAATTTCATGTTAAAAAAGATTTTAGTTGACTTTTCACGATCAAAATATGAATTTTTAACCAAGAAATAATTTTCTACGAAAAAAATTGAATTTTTAATCCAAAAGGACGAATTCTTACCCAAAAAGGATGACTTTTTAACAAAATTGTTGAATTCTCTACACAATAGTTGCATTGTTATCCAAAAAGATTAAATTTCTCTTAAAACAGGTGAATTTTTATTTAAAAAGAAAACAAATTTTAAAAGAATATTTGAATTTCATCCAGAAAAGATTCCAGTTGACTTTTAAAACAAAATATGAATTTCTTACAAAAAATAAGTTTGGACGAACAAAATTGAATTTTTCCTTTAAAAAGACGATATTTTTCAACCAAAGGGATGCATTTTTAACGAAATAGTCGAATTATCTACCGAGCAGTTGAATTTTTATCCAAGAAAGATGAAATTTGTAGTAAAGCAGATGAATTTTTAATAAAAAAGGACGCATTTTTTTTAAAGTTGAACTTTCATCCAGAAAAGCTTTCAGTTCACTTTTTAACACCAAAATATGAATTTTAAACAAAAAGTGAATTTTTTACGAAATAGTTCCATTTTCAACAAAACAGTCGAATTTTCCACCAAAAGTATGAATTTTTAACAAAATAGTTTTATTTTCAACCAAACAGTTGCATGTTTATTCAAGAAAGATGAAATTTCTCTTAAAACAGATGAATTTTTAATTCGAAAAAAAAAAAATTCAAAAAAATAGTTAAATTTTCAGTTCTCTTCTCAACACTACAATATTATATTTAACCAAAAAGTACATTTTCTACAAAATGGTTGCATTTTCAACAAAACAGCAGAATTTTCAACCAAAAAGTATGACTTTTCAACAAAATTGCTGAATTTTAAACCAATCAGTTGCATTTTTATCCAAGAAAGATGTAATTTCTGCTAAAGCAGGTGAATTTTGAAATCAGAAAAACAAATTTGTAAAAAAGAGTTGAATTTCAAACCGTAAAGTTGCTTTTTTGGTCAAGAAAGATGAAATAGTTCTTTCAAAAAAGATGAATTAAAGAAAAAGCTTAAAAAAATAGTTAAATTTTTATCCAAAGAAGAGTCCAGTTCACTTTCCAACACCAAAATAAGAATTGTAAACTATAATTTAATTTTCTGCTAAATAGTCCAATTTTTAACCAAAAAGTATGACTTTTTAACAAGATTGTTAAATTTTCAAACAAACAGTTGCATTTTTGTCCAAGAAAAATGAAAATTCTAATAAAACAGGTGAATTTTTAAATCAAAAACACCAATTTTCAAAAAAAGAGTTGAATTTTCATCCAAAAGGATTTCAAAAGACTTTTCTACAGAAAAATACAAATTTTAAGCAAAAAGTAAATTTTCTATGAAATAGTTGAATTACCAGTACCAGTGGTGTATTTCCACCTTGGTTGTACTCAATTGAAACATTAAGTTTTTCCATACAAGTGGCGCGATGTTTAGATTTTGTAGACGTCTTGAGGTTTTTAATAAATTTTTTTTCACACTATTTTTCAGTATATATAGATGCCCTACAGAAAAATCAGGTGAAATATTTTATATAACAAAATGGTCGACAGATAACAATATTTCTAGGCACTACTTTCTTTTCTGGGTACACCTAAAAAAACATATTTATTGGATTTTATTGAATGTATGCGTTTTTTATCGCCGGAAAGCAGAAAATGCGTTCTGAAAACATAATGAAGACACTAAATTGTTGAAACGCATGAAACTGGTTTAAAAATTTATGGTCCAAGAGCCAGTGAAATTTTTTCCGGCTGATTTTTAAATGGCTAAAAAATTATATAATATAGCCTCGGGTGGGTACAATATGAAATCGAGTGACTGGCAGCTCGAATCCATTGCGTTTGTTAATAAAAAAATTGTTTGTAGCGTGACGAGTGACTGGCATGTCAAAGCCGTTGTTTTCTACTGACTGCCAGCCCCCAAAGTCCGCGCCGCATCGTCCGGCCCGCGCTGCATCGCTCTGTTCGCGCTGCATCTTACCGCTGGTTTATCGGTATCCTTGGTTACAATATTGTATCCTGGATATGTTAATCTGTCGTTTGATTTAATTTGAGTGTTTAAGACGCGTATTTTCGCTCGTTTCAATATGAGCGAAACGGAGAAATTCTGCATTTTTTGTAGAGAACGAGATGAAATGTGATATTGTTCACAGTTGCGAATTTAGCAAAGTGTGATTACATTCTTCAATGTCGCAAAAAACACAATTTGAAATTTGGCGACGTGGTTCTTCCGCCATCAGTAAACGAGATCGATGGCTATCACAGAGCGTGTCGCGTCAATTTTTTAGCTTTGCAAAAGAAATATAAGGATATAATTTTTGTCGCACCAAATGATAAAGAGTACGTACACAAAATTATGAGATTTTTAGTGATTTGCCTGATTCTTTGCGTAAAATTATTGTATATCTTGGATCTGGAAAATATAATTCGTAATATTATATGTTATTTTAGGGGAACTTCGGCAGAGCAAAATTTTTCTGGCAAATCAAAGGAGAGAGCAATCGAGAATTCAGGGGAAGATCACGAGAAAGCGTCCGACATTGAAAATCCTCAAGACAACGAGGAAAAAAGCGAGGAAGTAGAAATTCAAAAGAGAGACATAGAACTACGAGAAGTTTCTACGACGCCACAGAAAGAGTAAATTACATACGTAAAGTAACATATTTTGGCGCGTTACAATACAATTATGTCGTTGGTTTGATTGAAAATTATTTTGATTATGGAAATGTGAATATGAAGAAAATATTTCATATAAAAAACTACAAGAATTGTTTGTGTTTAGAAGATTTTTTTTTATTTTTCACGAATTGCAACAAATTTCTGTACTTGGTTGCAAACATTTTTCCAGGAAACGCATACACAAATTCAGTATGAAAAAATGAGATACTTTTTTATCGTTTGAACAACAGGTTTTTCAATTTTTGGACTTTAAATTTGTGTGCGATTTTTCTTAGGAATTTGAGTGTGGAATTTCCTCTTGGAATTTTCCTCTTCTTTTAATAATTTTTTCGTGGATTTCTCTTTTTCAATTTCTCTATGAACATCCTTTCGGATATTTCTTTCAATCGAAGAACATACGTTTGAGAATTTTCAGATACATAGAATATCTTTTGAGATTTTCATGATAGAATATCTTTTGAGATTTTCATAGTCGAGTACAGTGGGTTGAATCTTTGTTTACAGCCACGACGCGTAAATGCAACAGAGCTTTGGTAACGTGCCTTCGACTTCAGGAATTTCAGTTAGCAGTGAAACTGATGTCATCGCGAAGGACGATGTTTGCTTCATTTGCAATAAATCAAAGGTCACTGTGAAGCAAAAATTACTCCCACTTTCGACATGTTCTGATCATGGCCTTTTGGACAATATCGAAAAATTTTCAAAATCCATAGGCGACGAGGAATTGGGACGTAGGATCGACGCGTGGCGTTCTCTACCCAGCTTTAAATACCACAATCGTTGTAAGTCGACAATTATTTACAAGGAAGAACAAATGCAACACGATTCCCGCAAGACTGTAAATGATTGGCATGTCATACGTATTTATGTATACCATTGGGCCATTTCCCTTTCAGGGTAGGCGTGACACTACCCGATTCGGGTAGTGTTTCTAGGTGGATAGTTTTCTTGTAGTTATAAATAACTACAAGTTGGGGCTCACCACACCCATAATATGCCAACAGCACACAGTATGCTCGAATGGTCACCCATCCAAGTACTAACCGCGCCCAACGCTGCTTAACTTCAGTGATCTGACGAGAACTGGTTTTTTCAGCGTGGCATGGCCATTGGCCGTAAATTTACTAAAATCTCGTTTGAAGAAATTTGTGCTTATGTTATCGCGAATGTAATAAAAAGTAGGAAGTTTTGTTATCTGGAGTCTCTGCGAAAATTGTACAATGACAATATTGCAACGCGAATTCGCGAGTCCAATTCTAAACTGAGTTTTTCAGAGATTGAGAGTAATAACTTCGAAACAAAATTATTCAAACATTTTGCCGGAGAAATAGAAATCGGGCATTTGTCGAATAAAATAATTTTTCATCCTCGAAACGTCGTCATTCCCGAAAACTTCAGTTTAGAGTCGTTAAATAAAAATGATTTATTGCAGCGAGCTGCAATAACATTAAGACACGAGATTTTTTCCATGGAGAAATGGCAGCTGCCAGATACTATCAATGCAACAGAGCTTGCTCGCGGGGAATGCTCCATTCCAGATTATTTTCAGGTTTTCTTCGAAACAATTTTGAGCGGTGGAAATTCGCGAAGACGTTCGGGTGAGAAATGCAAAAGATTGAGCAGTTCGTTTGCTCAGGATCTAATTTTCGGAGTAACTGATGGCCGAACAAAACCTGCAAATCATCTGCAACTCGGAATTGTATTAAAAAGTTTAACTAGCAGCAGGAAGATCATAGATATAATGAATCGTTATGGCCATACATGTAGCTACAACGTAATTGAGGAGATTGAAACTGAGGCTGCGATTTCCTCAATAGAAAAAATTCAAGTTTGTCCCGAAGACGTGATCAAATCTCCTCATTTATGCTCGGGGTTAGCTTTCGATAATTTCGATCGTTTTGTTGATATTTCGTCTGGGAAAGAAACCTTGCATGACACTGTTGGAATAATGTACCCAAACATTGATGATACGACACTCGAAGATGACGGTAATGATAATTCAGTCGATAGTCTCGATTCTTTTACTCAAGTAGAGGGTTCCAAACGTCGGAAGAGAAGAAGAGCATGCGATCCCGTTACTCATGAATTGGAAGACTACTCGAAGAGGCCAAGATTCAATGAAACGCTTCTTTCGTTAGATACTCTGTCCCAGTATTCTGCTTCAAACTTCGATTCCACGCAAATCGTAAAATTTCGTCAACTGTGGGCGTTGTCTCACGTTGTCGGCATTCCGAAAATGCCAATGTGGACGGGTTTTCAAACCCTACTTCTTGATGACACGTCATCAATGCAAAAAGTGTCGTATATGACGACAATTAATGCGTCCCCAACCAACAGATCGGTCTTCATTGAGACAATGAAACAGGCATTGCAAGTAGCAGACGAGTGCAGACAAGAATTTATCCAAGTGACGTATGATCTTGCTATTGCGAAAGTTGTTGCTCTGCAAATTCAATCGTCAGAAAAGCCTCGTTTCGATCGCTTGTTCATTCATTTTGGTGCGTTCCACATTGACCTTGCTTATTTCAAAGCGATAGGTAAATTTATGGATAATTGCGGAATCACCAACATCATGATTGACAGCGAGATTATAGCGGGAGGTTCTCTCTCAGGGTTCATTTCGGGAAAACACTACAATAGGTGCAAAAGAATGCATATTCTTTTGAGCCTCGTGTTGCAGACTCTACACTGGCGACAATTCCTAAGTACTTATCCTGAACTTGACATGTCAGAAGGTTCAGAAATCTATTCGAGCTCTCAAAAACATAACTTCTTCCACATTGGCAGTTAACGAAGTCATGAAAAATTCACATATCGATTGGTTGTTGGGAAAGTACGATGATTTTCTCGATGATACCATGAGTGGGGCCCATGGATACACGGCTCAATATTTTATGACGTACGTCAAATTGATTATCACTTTCAGCTCCAGGTGAGCGTTCGGCGTCGCAATTACGAGATGTATCTGTACATTCTTCCTTTGATAATGAACCTCTTCTTTTCGTTCAATCAGCAAAATGACGCTCGTTGGTTGACTCGTTATCACGACAATTTACTTCAAGTCACCGAGTCTCATCCAGGATTGGAAGAGATAATGCAAGAAAACGGCATTGGAGTGAAACGAACACCCAAACCTCATTCCACTCAACCAATTGATTTAATTTTGGAAGAAACAATCAATCTCGACGCCGCAAATTCCATGACCGGGGTTAGTCACATGACTAATTCCATCGCAGCTCGACAAAGGTGGTGCAAGAGCCACAGTTTCAGAACAACAGTGATAGCGAATGTTATGCAGTATCTGCCACTGAGGCGAAAGCAAGACGTTTCTGCCGATTTACATGACAATAGAATCAAGAAAAGTCGTGCTCAGGCGGAAAAACTTTTAGCTGCAATTCAAGAAAACATGAATCCTTTTGACCCAGACGTTCCGAAAGAAACGCTTTTCAATATTTCCAGTGGAGAATCTGTTTCTGAAGAGATTTGCGATAGTCTTTTGAATGTCGAATCCACGGGGAATAAGTTGCGGCAAACATTCATGAGACTTATTCGGTAGACTTTTGGGGGTGGCAATCGACCAAAAATTGGACATGAGCGAGGTTTTCGAGTTCCCCTTGACACCGGCACCATTATCAATGTGTCACATAGATGGTTCCATACACAAAACCGGTAAGTCAGTGCTTTTGAAGTCGCTGAAATCTCAAATTAAAAGTAGTCATCCAAGCAATGTCGATCTCGTTGTCATTGATGGATTTTTCATTTTGCACACGATAAAAGAAGTTCCTGTTCAATATGGAAAAATCGCAACTAAATGCCTGAATTTTTTTTTTGAATCACAATTCCAAACAAATCGCGGTAATGTTTGACTCTCACTTTTCTCCTTCCATCAAAGACAACAAGCACTTGCTGCGAGATAATACCGAAACCCGGCTATTCCGAATATCTGGTCCAGACCAGACGCGCCGTTCTGATTTCTAAAAAGACTTGAAAAATGTAAATTTAAAAAAAGCTGTTGTCCATTTTTTCATCAAAGAGTGGTCTAAAGACGTTTATGCAAGTATTTTCAAATCAAACAACGGATTTCGAGTGCCAGCCACTCGAAATCGTTTTTAGCAATGTTTTTACTACATGTTAACAAATTTTCATGCATAACGCGATTGGTCGGTTCTTTATTTCAAAAAACGCTATAAACAATTTTTTTATTAACAAACACAACGGATTCGACCTGCCAGTCACTCGATTTCATATTGTACCCATCCGAGGCTATATTATATAATTTGTTTAGCCATTTAAAAATCAGCCGGAAAAATTTTCACTGGCTCTTGGACTATTAGGAATATTGTTCGAAAAACGGAGTAGTACCTGAAAATATTGGAATCTGTCAAACAATGACAAAATAAATATTGTTTAAAAATTTAACAGTATTCTCAGAAAACAAAGCAATATAACTAAAAACATTATAATCTTTTGAGAATTCGGCCATATTAAATGTTCTTGCTTTTTCTAGGCAATCTGTATACTCCAAGAAACATGTATTATTTCAATAATTGTTAAATTATTTAAACATTTATTTAGCGACTTATGTGCTGAAAAAAATAAAATATTTTAAAAAATGAAAATTATGTACACAGATGCAAATTAGTTAACAAAGTAGGTATTTGTGAAATACTGATGAATTATGATTTATGAAAAAAAAATACATAAAAATGCATTAAGCAACAATAATTCGAACTAGTCACTATTTATCACGACTCGAAAAAATATTGTATGTGGCGTCGTCCAGTAAAGCTTGTTTTCCAAAAGATGCATCACAAGTGGCAGATTGTGACTCACTAAGAGATCGATCTCTTGAGAACAGTATTGCAGTTTTAGCTCTTAGCATTCGGCTCCCTAAAGGTTTTAAACCTATTGAGATTCAAGAAGGCCAATCTTTCCAGTCCTTCCATCCTTGGCTGAACACATTCATACCGGTGTGGGGGCAGAGTTCGCTCAGTGCAAACGTGATCTCCTCGGGATTCGTTCCTTGGACCTACGCGCCTGCGTGAATCTTTTCCCGAATTGTTTGCGGAGGGAAAACTCCGACCTTGGAGGGATTGGACGACGCATCTTTGAAGCTACAGTTCTCCCACAAAGTATATATCTTCAAGAGCGCATTTACAGGCTCACTTTTCGCTCGCTCGGGATTCACTCTCAGTCCCTGCAATTTGTTACTTATGGGGTTTTCTTTGGGGACCCATAAGAGTGACTTAAAGTCATTCACCCTCAAAATCTATGATTTATTCTTATTCTCTGAAGAATTCTAAACAATATACAGAAAATTCCTACCCCAATGCGTATACTGCTAATTAAAAGCCTCATCCTCTCTTTCTTTGACTACGGCTATGTCGTATATGACGATATCACTGATGAACTGAATGCCAAGCTTGAGCGTGAACTTAATGCTTGCATTCGGTTCATTTATAACATCCTCAAAAGTGAACATAATACCCAGTATAGAGAAAGAGCAGAACTTCTTAACGTCGCCAAAAGAAGACAATTTTTTATTATGGGCAACTTACTTTATAGCCTATTCAATGATGAAGCCCCACACTATATTCTTAACCTCTTCCATTTTACTGACAAAGATCAACTAACACATTCCAAGCTCCGTGAAAGGAAAACAGTACTAAAAATTCAGCCACACCGCACATGTAAAATGCAAAGGTCTTTTATTATTCGTGGTGCTCATCTTTGGAACAAACTGCCTATAACAATTAGAAATGCACCTTAACAGCATCACTTTAGAAAACTCCTTTTTAGTTACTTATTTAACACTTCAAATCCTACCCTCGAAATCACACATTGGTAACACTTAAGTCCTTAAGTTAAAGATATATATATATATATATATATATATATATATATATATATATATATATATATGTGTGTGTGTGTGTGCGCGCATGTATTTACTTTTAAGTACGTAGATTTGCGTATGTATATTTACAGTATCCTACTTTTAATAGCTCACATCTAATTATGTGGATAATAGTTTATTTATTTATTGTTGTTAAATACCTATTTTTAATTTCAATCGTCAAATTGATCGCCGTCACGAAATTATTTGTAACATATAATCGCGTTTCAATATTATATTTACAAAAAGCTGACTTTCCCATGTTAAAACAATGGGAATTTTCATGGTCTTCGCGCGACTCCTAAATATTAACCGATTTCGATTTAATCGTATTCGATCAAAACTGGGGGGGGGGGGCAGTAGAGAAATTCTTTAACAAATTTAAAATATAAATAAGAACCACCATAAAAATTCCACGTAAAACTGTCATGTATTTATTTCTACGTCGATTTTTTCACCTGGGCAAACTGTAAATGGATAATCTGGAAAAAGGTTAAGAGTACACTATAAAAAAACTCAATGTAATTTTACATGGTATTACGATGGAAATTATATAACCCCTGCAATACATATTAAATTGACGAGAGTCTGCGTGGATAAACGTGACTCTTGCGTAAATAAAAAACGACACTGAAAAAAAACATACTGCCATATAAACTGTGAGCTCGAGTCTTCACCCTACTAAAAAAAAAGTCAGGAATCGTCACAAATGGTCAGAAGTTCTGACGATTCCTGAACATCCTGACCATTCCTGACGAGGCTGACTATTTCTGAAGATATGCTGATTCACATCCTATCAGGTAGCTCATCGGCTATGACCGCAGGTAGGCCAACCCAAAAGGATTAAAAATTGAAAATAAATTTTTTTCAATGTTGCATATACAGATTCAAAAGTTCGAAATTCAAAATCTGCGGGTTTCGACGATTTCAGAGACTTAAAAATTTTCCTAAAAAATTTAAAATTAGGATAAATATAATGTATCTTGTAAAGAGAGAGATACGTCAAAGCGGTAAAAATTTTCAGATTCACCTTCAGAGTCATTTAATATATAAATATTAATAATTAAATATAAGTAAAAAGAGAATATGCATAAATAAATATAAATAATCTGGGAAATATGAAAGGGATTAGGTTTTATGGCATTCTATTCTTGGACCCCTAATAAAAGAATTATCTTTCGAACCCAAGCTCTGACGATTTCTGAACATTTCTCATGAATTCTGACTTTTCCTGACGGTCAGAAATGGTCAGAAGTCCTGACTTTTTTTCTAACGATTCCTGACTTTTTTTGTAGTAGGGCTGATCCAAAAAAATTGCAAAAAGCATACATGCTAGTGTTGAATTGACACATACAGTTAATGTAATTTATAGACTTAATCCCCTTGATTGTGCTATTTTGCCAATATTGATAATTTTGTTTCATGTTTATGCCATGTGTCTGCAGTGGCTTCTCGTCTTCTAGGGTTTTCGTGACAAGACGCTACTCGTCGCACCTAGAGATCCTCTAGGGAGAGTTGGGACACGTAAACCCCCACCACTCGACTAGGGCCAACCGGAATACGGAAGTTGTCACAAAATTTGACCATATGCTTGATAACGCATGTGTAAAGACTAACCTCAACTGAAAGTCGTTTGCTGTCAATCGTGAACCAGTCGAACAAATTTTCTCTGACAATTACATTGGATAAATACACTAACCTCAAAATACAATCTTTTCATTCTACTCATCACGTATTTACAGATTTGCATACTTTTTCGCTCTATGACGATACTTCTTTTTTTGATAGATGTATTATAGAGCTAAAGGATATTTAGTTCTCATATTCATGGAGTAAAATGTACAAATTGAATTTTACCATTTGAACCCAGCATCCTTAGCATTTAATAATTTCTCAATCACAGGAACATCTCTTTTATTTAAACATAAATGTTTCAAAATGCCGCAAGCTGATTTTTAACACTCTAAAACATTTATGCAACAATTTATTATTAAATATTTATCCTAAAAGAAAATGGAAAAGCGCGCGCTAAGAAGGACTTTCGTATTCCGGTTGGCCCTACCAATCAGAAACGATTTCCTGGTGTCCCAACTCTCCCTACAGGACCTCTAGTCGCGCCCAAGCAGTGGGAATAACATGCAGTCTATAACTTTACGAACTTATACCAAGTACTTTTACATTTTATCTATTTAACTCGTTCATTTAAGTTAAATTACAACGCAATGTTAATTAGTACTGCCGTTTCGTTGATTTACTTCTTTATTCAAAATTAATTTTTGACAGACCGATAGGAAAAAAATTACGGACAGCTGTGACTTTCAGCAAAACTTTTTTTTACAGTGTAGAAAAGTAGCTCAGAGCGGATTCCTTATTTCGTCGATTGAATCTAGATATTATAATTATAAGTCAATAAAGTTCTAGATTTCGAAAGGAGTTTTAACATTTGTTTTAAATGTGATAAAACTAGAAAATTAATTTGCACCACATGAAAAAGAAAGTAAACTGAAAATCTACAATGAAATATCACTAAAGGAACTTAAAAAAATAACCTTGAAGACAAAAGAAGTATTACAAGCGTGTAAACAATTGGGCTACTTATAATACACATACATAGTTTGTTCTACAATGTAGAATTCTACATCCATCAAATACAAATTAAAATTACGAAAGCAGATCGTTCTGTATGATCAGAAGATACATTGTTCGTAACAATTCTGACACGCCTTGGTAAAATGTATAAAGTTTGAAAACACAATCTAGAAGTACTTGTCAAAATATGAAATAGTTACGTACAAAATCCCCGTTGTCGCTGGCGGCCAGATTATAGCCATATTCATGTTCCTCTGCCATTAACGATTTGTATAAACAATTTTTTACACTAATTGTTCTAACTGTCGAAAACTAGTAATAGAAATTAACAAGATTCTGGAATTCTGGACATACCATCAAGAAACCTTATTTTGTGTTAACCCCACTCTCTCGTAGCAAAGCCAGAGCTAGGTGGATATGCAGTAATTTCATACCAGGGGTGGGATTCCGATATCTTCTTCTACCACATGAAGGTTAGGGCCCGAGCACAATGGAGACCCGAACCCGAAGATAACTCTGTCCTTTTTTACCATAGCTACGGTATAATGGTGCTTTCACACCTCTGCCTGCCTGCCCGGTGCAGGCAGGCAGCGTAGAGGGAAGATAGGTATAGAGGCGACAATGCCCTCCAAGCTTAGAAGATGGGCGCGGGGAATGAGACATCAGGAGTAGGCTTAGTTCGGGAACCAGCGATGCGAGGCGCTAGTATCCCGAAACAGTAAACGGATAGGAGGGAAGGAGGGACGGAACCAGTGCTTCACCGATAGAAAGTATGCTTAATGTGGGTGAGTGGCATGAGCCAAGAATGTGTGTGGTATATGTGAGTCAGAAGATGGGATAAGCGTGAGAAGTGAAAGAAATTATTACTTGCCAGGTTTTCAC
>CAKNYM010052122.1:1271-25743 GCA_932195095.1 Andricus curvator | reverse complement strand
TCGGGGGGAGCCACCCCGGGCCGGGCAGCCGCCGTAGGGGGATGCCACCCTGGGCCCGGCAGCTCGGCAGCCCCCCCACTCTCAGCTGACAGCTACTTTCGTGTACCTGCTATGACGACCCTTTCATTGTTATGAGATAAAGTTCTGTTACAATAACTAACATTATGAAGGCATGACTCAATTCAATTTTAATTAGCTGAAACAATTTCCCGATATAATTTCAAGAAAATGAAAAAAAAGTTCATGAAAATCGGTTAATATTTCCAGTAATAAAGTAAATCTTTAAGAGTATGCAAAATTACAAGAACTCTCAACTGGGATTGAAGATATTAACCGATTTTCATCAACTTTTTTTTCATTTTCTTAAAATTATATCAGGAAATTGATTCAGCTATTTAAAGTTTAATTTATTAACATTTCACCAAAGTTTAATTTGTCTCAACCGGTTCTAATCGTCACAATGGAAAGGTCGCGCGAAGCGTGCAACCGCCCGCATGACCGGCAGTCAAGTATCCCCCTTGGGTTCCAGTATTGTGAAAAAATTCTAGGGTGGCGGCCCTGCCCCTCCCTAAAAAGTGCGAAAAAAGTTTGGGAAACGCTGGTCTAAAGTACCTCATCTCGAAAGTGCGCATGCGCAGCTTTTTCACTAGTGCCTAAAGTAAGCCATCTTCAAACTGCGCATGCGCGAAAATTATTCGCACACAGTCTGCTCAAATAAAGTCCTTTAGGCACAATTTAGAAGCATGAAAACGTCAACTTTAGAGGTGGGTGTTGCAAAAATGTTTTAATTTTTTTTCCAACAAATTTTTTTCAAAACATTTTTTTGTTTTCAAATTTTTTTTTCAACAATTTTTTGTGACAAAATTTTTTTCAACAATTTTTTTTCACCAAATTTTTTTTTCAAACATTTGAAAAAAAAATTTTACATTTTTTTTAAAAAGTTTTTTTCAAACAAATTTCTTTACTCCACTCTATGAATATATAAATTAGTATTTTTCGTTACCTCCTCCTAACAACATTTTCGGACGGGCGTTGCAAAAAATAGCATGTGATACACGTGCGCATAGGTGATTGGTAACTCGTGTGATTGCATCATTCGCCTGCGGCTTATGCTGAAAAATTCACTTGTATCACACTTGTATCACAAATAACTATTTTGAACGTGTATTGACAGGAATAGCAGTTGCTTCTTTCTAATACTGTTTCTCATATAAGAGAACGAAGGGAAAATCAGGTATTCACAGGAATTGCATTTTTCAATCCTATTCTATTCAAGCCTTCTTACCATGTCTCCCTTGAGGAACTCTAAAGATGCAGTCCCATGTTGGTCGGCGTAAAGCAGAAACTCATAAGAAAGAAAGAGATGGACAGATCTGTGTGTCTCTTTTGCTCTCATGAGTTTGTGCTTCACGCCGACGTTTTCTGCTCACATGGGACTGCACCTTGAAGGTGCAGTCTAGTGATGGGCACTTTTCGGTCTGAGGGCGCTTTCACACGATTGCAGATAAGCAGATTGCATGACTTGTACAAAAAGTTTTTCGGTTCTAAATGTTCCAGTTATTCTCAAAGTTATAAAAATGCGAAAAAGCTGAGCATTGCAAACGATACTTTAGGCAATTTCGCGCGAGTTTCGAGGGGAATTTGAAAATTACACTTTACAAATTGACAAATTACATTGAACATCTGTTGCATTTATGAAGTAATATTTTTGAAGTAATATTTAGTAGTATGCTAAGTGATTTTGAATATCATGTCAATGAATATGACTCTTAAACATTAAGTTAAGTAATGTGTATCGTATAGGTTATATTCCCTAAATGAAAATACTGTTTTTTTGTCTTTAAATAAAATAAAATTGATATATAATTATTATGAATTTAGATTTATGAGTAATTTGTGCAAATAATTTATTATTTGTTTCTATTTATATATAAAGAAATTCAATAAGGCAATTATTATAATTAAAAATGGGAACAATGACAATAGAAATAATAACAAATAATACATTATTCACACAAATTACTCATATATCTAAATTTATAATAATTATATATCAATTTTATTTTATTTAAAGAAAAAAAAACAGTATTTTCATTTAGGGCATATAACCTATACGATATTTCTATCCGTCTCTTTCACTCTCATGAGTTTCTCCTTTCATACACTGCTTTCATCTGCCATGGGAGTCTAAACAAAACAGTCCAGTTAGTGAATTTCTTAGAGTGCTTTCACACGATTGCAGATCAGCAGATTACATGCAGAAAGTTTACAAGAGCGAAAGAGACATGCTGTTCTCTATCTCTCTCAATCTTGTGGCTTTCTGCATGCAATCTGCTGATTTGCAATCGTGTGAAAGCGCCCTTAAGGTGCGGTCCCATGTGGGCAGAAAGCGTCGGCGTAAAGCAGAAACTCATGAGAGTGAAAGAGACAAATAGATCTGTCCGTCTCCTTCACTCTCAGTAGTTTCTTCGTTACGCCGACTAGAGATGGGGTGTGACCGTCATCTGACTAAGACACTCTGCAAACAGGGATGGGTACGTATAATACATCACGTATATTACATGTTTTTCGACATGTATATTACTACGTATATTACGTCCTGAGTTTTCTACAAATGTATTTTACATTTGATCACGTGACTATATGGGCGGGATTTTTGAATTCGTTATTCTAACATTACCCAATTGCCTTACAGAAACAACTAATATTGAGCAATTAATTAATTATTTGTCGTAATTTATCACTTTCATAAACAAACTATTTTTTTTAAATAGTAATATACGTGTTTATTGTACTTAATAATCTGCAACGTTTTCAAGCATGTGGAGCACGAGTATATGGTAAGTACGACAACATGGTATCCTAAGCAAACGGATCCTTGTTATTTACTTTTATTTTCATACGCTTAAAATTTATATCTTTCCAAGGGATATTGGCTGTTCTTGATTTATTTTTGTTTAGCATCATTTTAGAAAAAAATTTAATGATCAGGAACAGTGCTACAGATTTCAGGTATTTAGGTACACGTAAGCATAGCAATGTGCCGTTGAAAGTTTCATTTTGAAACTTTCACTTTGGAAGTTTCAAAATGCGAAATTTATGATCAATGAAATTTAAACGAAACTTATGAAACTTATAGAAATTATTTTCATTTACATACTATGAATTTTATTTGATTGTTCGGTTACATATATAATTATATACGTGCATAAATATATTGATATATTACATATTTAAGTAAAAAAATCTACCTAAGACATTGCAGACAGGTCGAACCCAAAGAATAAGTTTCTTGATCTCAAAAAATTGAATTATTTATTTTTAGAATGTAAATAATTCACACGAATATATATATATATATATATATATATATATAATGCTTGAATTGAATAATAAGAATAAATTTATTTCCCACTTATTTTTCCCATTTTTAATTTAGTTTAGTTTATTAACGGCTAACGCCTTGATACATGGTTTAATACAGGCAACTGTGATTACAAGAAACTGCACTTAGAAAATGACAATAAAATGATGTATAAAATATAAATAAGTTCTATGTACGAAATTTATAAAATGTGTTGAATTGAATTATTATCAATCATGATCAAAATTTCACACTTTGGCGCTTTTATTGGTATCTCAGGTATCTGTATGTTAGGTTTTGTTAGTTCTGCTTCTGTTCTCTGACTCAGTTTATTTGATATTTAAACAGTTTTGAAATTAAAAAAAAAAGTGAAGTGCAGTTCTGATAATTAAAAAATGCATTTTAAATGTAAATTAGGCATTTTCCATCTATAATTATTATGAATATAGCTAAAAATGCTAAAGTTTCAAAAGTTTCACTGACTTTGAAACTTTTCATTGAAACTTTCAGTTGAAAGTTTCAAAAAGTATAAATTTCTGAAACGGCACATTGCTACGTAAGCATAATTCAAAAAAGTGAGGTTATATTATGCTCTATCCGAGCCCACGTGAATTACGTCCGCCATCTTTGATATGTATTATACATAGTTTTCTACAATTTTCTACGTATATTACGTCGTTTATGTATTATACGTAGAAAACCTCAAGTGACATGTCACAACCCATCTCTGCCTGCAAATCCCCCTTTGCGACAATGACGCAATGGACCTATGGGTCAATGGGTGTAAATTCGTGAAGACGGTACTTCAATTTTGAATCTTTCTATACGTACAAATATGGCGCCAAAGACTAAAGTTAGCGAAAACATTTCAATCCGTCAGCACGCAAACGCCTTAACATTGGTCAATGCGTCTGAATTCGCGAGAGTAAAATACACACTTGAATTCGCCCCAATGCGTCACGGCAAATTTCAGTAAGTGTTGATTTATACAATTTAATCCGTAACAGGAAAACCAACGTGCGGGGCATATAGAATTTATTGTAAATGTTTAGTAAATTGTCTCGTAGCTCAGTGGCGGGTACTCTGGACTGATACACGAGGGATCGCTGTTTCAAGTCTCGACGCATGCACTTTTTATTAATTTTTTTTTTCTAATTGACCTTGACCACGCATTCATATGAATTCACACGTATTCAATTCGCGCTGTCTCAATTCATCTGAATGCATCTCAATGCGTTTAAACGAATCAGAAAACGGGATTCCCGTGCATTACAAAAATGTTAATTCGCCCCAATACGTATCAATCCTTTTTTTTTTGCTGGGTACGTTTATAATAAACGTAAGAAGTTTTATTTTGCCAGCAGATATTAAATAAGAATTTTTAATATAAAAAAGTACAGTTTCCTTCTAACATAACCTATGAAGTACTTGGACATAATGGTCCTAATAAATACATAAAATCACGAAGTAGTATAAGGAGACCCCACTCCCGGAAAATTTGGACCCGTGGATTCGGATTAGTTAGTTTGCATCGCTCGTAGCACCTCTTGCAGGAACATGCATACATACATACAGATGTACATACATACAGCTATGCATGCAGGCAAACACATTCGTACAATCTGTGTTTCGTGACAAGCATGCATGCGTTTATTTACACCCGGCTTACACTATTGGCCCCGCCATTTGTAAATCTAGTATTTCAATGCTTTTCTGCAAGAGGCGCTGCAAACGATGCAAACTTACAGAGGGTCCAGAGACAGTCTGGCAACCTAGTGTCATTTTTGCTGATTGGCTCAGTTTTCTCATAGATATTTTGGTATATATAGATATACTACACTATAGAAAACCTAGACGTAAAATTGCGGCATCCTTTCGCAAAATGGCGACATCCGGCTAGGTTGCCACACTGCCTCTGGACCCTCTGTATGCAAAATAACTAAATCCGAATCTAGCGTCCAAATTTTCCAAAGACCGCATGGGAGTGGAGTCTCCTTATACTACTTTGTGCATAAAATTAAAAAAGGCTGAATTTATAGGTAAATTAAGTCTCGACAGATATTAAATATATCAATTTAAAGATAATTTATTTTAAAGATAAATCAACGATTTTAATGATTTCACCGATTACCGTGAAATTTCATGAAATCGGTCAGATGACAGAGTCGGTCGGCGTCAATTTCGGTCATTCTCCATCCCTAACGCCGACGTTTTCTGTCCACATGGGACTGCACCCATTTGCTACACCGTTACCACGAAGGAATAGTAAGGAGTGGTATCACCCTATGTGTTTGGTGAGCTGAGGTGGGACGAGCGACGTCCAAGAATTCGTTAATGCTTGCCACGAATGAAAACTTGAGAGCAAGATCGTGCACATGCGCAGAGCTGTTTTCGCAGTCACCTGTTATACCCACACCCCTAAGTTATAATATGACATCTCGATGCATATGAAGGTTATGTTCGTTTGTTTACGCTCGTTCAATACACAAGTTCAAAACTTCCAACGCGTGTTGACATCGTTGACATGGCAACTGCCAGTGCGCATGTGCACGATCTTGCTCTCATGTTTTCATTCGTGGCAAGCATTAACGAATTCTTGGACGTCGCTCGTCCTACGCCCCATTTAGGGTCCTTTCACACGATTACAGTTCCGCAAGTTGCGGACTTGCGCAAGTCATGAGTGGTGAAAATAGAGATTTTTCCGTCAGCGGAAAAACCTCCGAATGGCGGTAATTTGAATGCTCGATTTTTTTTAAATAGAAAATTTATTGTTTTTCAAATGATAGGCAAGTTTCTTGAGCTAAAAATAATTATGGAAGAATAAGGACGATGAATTGAATACATTTGTCAATGTTTTGATGAAAATAAACAAGCACATGTCAAATCAGCTGATTTCTCTCAAATTTATGTATGCATGAGTTTCGGTTGTTTCCTGTTTTGTCTCGATTATCACATAAACCAATATTTTCGTGCACATGAGGTAGGTGTTTTTGACAGTTGTTAACATAATAAATTATCATGAACAAGAATGTCGATTATCATTATTATTATAAAAAAATTATTATTTTGTTGAAAAAGCGATACAAATCAGGGAACATCCGAAACGTATGCACACAGAACTTGGACAGAAATCATATGATTTGGCATGGGCTTGTTTCTTTTCATCAAACCATTGAAAAATGTATTTAATTCATCGCCGTTATTCCTCCATAATTATCTTTATTTCGCGAATTCAAAATCCCATCGACTTTCCTTTTTTTGTACTATTCGATTATTTTTATTTATGTAATTACTTTTTATTAGGTTTTATTTAGTTTCCAGTTTAAGTCGATTCACTCATTGATAATAAACTAAATTTCAGTTGATTTTTATTAATATTTTTTAGTTCTCTTCCACACTACATTTGAATCTCCCGCATACCCCGATCTGTCCCGAATGATCTCGAATCAAAACATCCCTGAAAAATGGCGGCTCCGAAGCCTTCAAGTATACTTGAAGGTGTTTTCCATTGTTTTCCATTGAATCCTACATCGTATAGGGAAGATAGGTATAGAGACCAGACGACAATGCCCACCAAGGTTAGTTGATTGGCGCGGGGAGTGTGACGTCGGGAGTTGGCTTAGCTCAGGAACCATCGATGCACGGCGCTAGTATCGCGAACCAGCCAAGGATCCAGTGCTTCACCGATAGAAAGTATGCTTAATGTTTCTGAGTGGCATGGGCCAAGAATTTGTGTGGTGTATGTGAGTCAGAAGACAGAATAAGCGTGACAAGTGAAAGAAATTGTTACTTGCCGGTTTTTCACCGTAACCAAGAACGGCTGCTAATAATCTCGTCGATTTTGAATATTTGCCAAATATGCATTTCATTAAAAATGTATTTTCAAATGTATAGCATAGTGTATTAATTATCTCAGGTAGAAGAAATAAATGAAAATAATCATTTAAAATTTCCCTATGGTAGCATTTTATACTTATTTAATTCTGAGTCAGTAATCCGCCTCTTTTCTAGATCATTTGATTTTTTCAATTGGAAAAATAGAGTATTGAAAAATGTAGATATACAATTTTGAAAGTAGGACATATATTAAATAAAAATAAGCAAATTAAAACTTCTTGGTTTTAAAAAATGATCGGAATTGCAAGTCATTCTCCACTTCAAAAACGTAGATAAAGTTTCTTGGTGACTAGGAGCTTTCAAATTGAAATTTTTCAAATATACTTTCACAAAAATAAATTTCTTATACTTTTACAGTGCCATTTTTAATCCAATTTTACTTTGTAATTACTTCACCATCTTCGATTTCGCAAATTAAACTAATTGTGCAAATTAAGTTGTACTCTGCCAAGTTTTTCAAAATTTCACATGAAAATTTAGTCAGCTACAAGATTTTTTAGTAGGTATGATATTCACTGAAAATCAACATTCTTGTTAACACTGTAAAAATACTATTATTTCAGAGCTAATTCCAGGCATTGAAATATGACTAAAAAACCTGTCTCCAGTCATACTAAAATCAAACCACTCGTGGGATTCCAGAGTCGTTTTTCTACATTGAAAATAATAACAGCATGAAGTTATCATATTTCAAAAAAGGACTCGAAAAATATGATACCGAAAAAAAAGATCTCTCATTTTTACAGAGAATGTTTGATAATATTTCGAACAGTTTCTAATAATAACTATGAGTATTTATTCTTAAGATTTTGTGATAATATATCACTAATAGCATAATACTTTCATGGACGTAGCAAAAAGCATTTGTTTATTTATAAATTAACAGCATATGGATATTAGGGGTGCTTAAACAAAAGCATGTCCGAATCTCAACGTGCATTTTCGATTTTTTTGTTCCTTGTGAGTCAAAAATGAACCACGTGGAAGGAGAAATAAATTGGTCTGTTTTTACAGAAAAATTGATTTTTCTCGAAAAAGGCAGATCATAACGCAAAATTATATATACATACATACATTGATTAGCAGTTTGAACTCGAAAGTTCATTGCCTCACTACCCGATTCGGGTAAAGTTTCTAGGTGGATATTTATACCAATGTGGGCCCACCACACCCACCACGGGCCAACAGCACGCAGTATTCCTGAACGGTCACCCATCCAAGTACTAACCGCGCCCAACAATGCTTAACTTCAGTGATCTTACGAGAACTGGTGTTTTCAGCGTGGTATCGCCGTTGGCAAAATTATTTTTTTTTGCAAAATTATATATAGAATATAAAAGACGTGACTCATTAAAATGATTTTTTATCGTAATTATTTGTATAATTATGATACTTAGGGAGATATGCGAAGAAAATTTGTCAACTAGTGTCTCTCCTGTACCACATTCTACTGTACCACACTCTCGTTTCGGACTTTGTCCATCAGTGTTTTCCCGCATATTGTGCGCAGAGGTCTCATACCAATCGCGTTAATTTTACTTATGTCCTTTTCTTGACAGGTCCATGTGTCGCTACCTTATGGTACAGTCGCTGCGAATATAGAATTACGTATGGCCATTTTAGCTTTTTTTGATACGTTTTTGTTTCTGAGAATGGACCCTGCTCTACCGATAACCTGCTTACCCTTATTTGTGCGCCTATCTAAGTCCCCATCTATTTTTCCGTCGCTAGTGAATAGGCTACCCAGATATACGTACTTGTCAACTTGTTCTGATATATCATCATTTAGGACAATTTTGCACATTGTTTTCTCACTTTTTCCCTCAAATACCATGATTTTTATTTTATTTACGTTAATTTTGAGGCCCATGTTCTTCATGCTTATATTAAATTTATTTAACATTCTTTGCAAGTCCTCCATTAATTCTGCCACAACAAACTTGTCATCTGCGAAGGCTAACCCACGTACCTTCACTGTTTCGAGATCTACACCTTCTTCCTCGAAGAGGGCAGTTCTTAGACACTTATCCATAAATATGATAAATAGCCATGAGGACATAACGCATCCTTGTTTCACGCCTTGCATAATATCGAACCAGTCACTCAGTTTCCCATTTACCCTGACACTCGCTTTACTACCTATATATACCGGGTGTCCAAAAAGTCCCGGGACGGCTAAATATTTCCTCAGGTAAGATATTTTTCAGGGCGGTCAAGGTCATTCTTGAAGGAACTTTCAACAAGGAATTTAATGGTGACCTTTATTTTGATCTTGACCATGACCTTCACGGTCATTTCAACGTCAAATTTATTTTTTTAAATGGGAACCTCTATTTTTGACCCCGGGAACTGAGAGAGCGGAAAATTTTACGTCCAGATATGACCTTGCAAATCGAAAATTTGACCTGGAAAGGTCAGGGCAAGGTCAAACAACGTGCAGCAGGATAACTCGACTGGCATGCATTTTTGAAGAAAATGTCCTGGTGAAGGTTCTGGTCATAGACAAGGTCAAAGTCACCAATCGATCGGGAGTATAATATGCTACAACTCTTGGGTTGAACATTTTCTTCATAAATGCATGCTGGTCGAGTCATCCTGCTGTACGTAGTTTGACCTTGCAATGACCTTCCCAGGTCAAATTTTCGATTTGTCAAGGTCATATCTGGACGTAAAATTGTCCGCTCTCTCAGTTCCCGGGGTCAAAAATAGAGGTTCCCATTTAAAAAAATCAATTTGACCTCGAAATGACCGTGAAGGTCATGGTCAAGATCAAAATAAAGGTCACCATTGAATTCCTTGTTGAAAGTTCCTTCAAGAATGACCTTGACCGCCCTGAAAAATATCTCACCTGAGGAAATATTTAGCCGTCCCGGGACTTTTTGGACACCCTGTATATATATATATATATATATATATATATATCGGTTTCGATTCCTTTGGAATAGAACCGAAGGGCCTATGACAAAGCCACCGAACGCGTCCTCGGGTTGCGGATAGAGGGTTCCTGTACCAAGGGTTTCTGCTGAATATGGTTACAATAATTAATAAGCAGTCGCGGACAATTGTCCAGGGATGGACCCGAAGGAATAACTCCTAAGCGGAGGCGTAACAACCGTGCCGAAAGCTGAATGGCACCTGGGTTAGGTGTCTCAAACGGTGACTCTGGGATACCGGGCGACCTCTCAGAGTATGCAGCCTTATCCTTGCACGCGGGGCTCTATAAGGACGGACTAACACTTTCCCTAGCTACTTGTGGGAACAACAATGAAACCACCAAAACACCAAAATGTTGTAGATGCGGTTAAAGACAATCGAACGCGCAGAGCACCCGACAATGGGTCGGCAAACAATGCCGATCAGCCTAGAGTTCGGGGTGCTGAAAATAATTTAGATGGAAACACGACGACGAACCGGCGAAACGCCCACATTGAGTGGACGGATCGACTCAGGGATGACGTGCTAGACTGCTACGATGCCAGCATTATCCCTGTTCGCGGAGGCTTTATGGCGCGTATGCACACTCTGTGGTGCCAGAAACACCCAGAGCTTCAGCACGTTTCGCATCAGTCTTTGCGAAATCAAGCCGACTACCTCCGGAAAAATGGATATGTACGCGGAGCGCTTCCCCAACCGCTGCTTTATGAAGCTGCAGACGAAGATGAGGAAGCGACATTGAGACCAACCGCAGAAAGCAGGCACCTTCTGAGAGATGATCGCAATTTCATTACTAGAAGGAACATTAACATGCAAGTTCTTTCTAAGCCCCAAGATCTGGCTGAAATGGATGCCTTCCTTCGTGGAGATATCTCGCAAGAGTCCGACCTGTGGACCATCAATTGCTCAGTTTATGGTGCTGCGAGAACTTTAGCTGATTCAAATCGAAGGCTGAAACCAACGATGGATCAAAAGACCAAAAGACGCTTGCATCAACTGAACAAGAAGATTGGATGGGCAAGACAGAATGCGTCCCGTGTTCAATGTGTGATTGACTACATAACATCTGGTAGACCGTTTACGGAAAAGGTTCGAAAGTTCGCCCAAGAACTAAGGATCTTGAATCACACACTAAACAAGTCAAAGCTACTGACAATCAAGCAGCATATTGTTGACAAAATATGGCTGTTATCTGACGCAAGGAGGAGAATACAGAAGAGGGAGAGATGGATCAGGGAGAATTCCTGTAAAAAATCCACCCAAGCTCAAGGAGGTAGAGACTTTTTGGAGAGAGGTGTACAAGATCCCGAAAACACTAGAGTTGAAAGAAGATACTGAAAATATCATCCGCTTCAAGGAGTTTTGCGACAACCTCATAAAATCTGAGGAGGAATGTCCATCAATCACTGCCGAAGAGGTGAAAAAAGCACTTAGAGGCACGAAGAACTTTTCCGCTGCTGGACCAGATTGTATCAAGAACTTTTGGTGGAAGAAGTTTACTTTTACACACCAACATTTGGCCCGCATATTCACCTCATATTTAAAGTCGGAGACGCCCATTCCGCAGTGGCTGGTGTTAGGACGCACTATACTCCTTCCAAAAAAAGGCAACTTGTCCAACCCAGAGAATTACAGGCCAATAACTTGTTTGAACACGCTGTATAAGATCTTTACAGCTGTCCTCAACAACAGGATTGTTCGACGAATTGAGCCTGTATGGCGAGAGATGTACGAACAACGTGGCTCGAAAAAAGGTGTAGCAGGCTGTCGAGAGAATCTGCTGATTGACAGGTGTCTGTAAAGACGCTGCAGCCCATCAGCGCGTCCTGTCAATGGCCTGGATTGACTACCGGAAAGCTTTCGATTCAACCTCTTATAGACTTATCATCTGTCTGTTGGAAAGCTTGAAGGTACATCCACACATAGTGAGATGCATAGAGAGATTGATGCCTCTTTGGAAAACTAGATTTACTATCTCATCTAGAAATTATCGTGTGACAACGAACAACGTCACCTTCCAGAGAGGCGTCTTTCAAGGTGATACCATGAGCTCTTTGCTTTTTTGCATCACACTTTTGCCTCTATCTCTCGCACTACGAAATTCTCCTGGATACCTCTGTGGCAACACTAATCAGCGCGAGCATAAGGTCACTCATGTATTTTATATGGATGACCTGAAGATCTATGCCTCTGGTAGAAGCAAACTTCAAACTGCTATAAATATTGTCAAGAACTACACAGGAGAGATTGGGATGGACTTTGGCTTGGACAAGTGTGCCAAAATTTATCTGAAGAAAGGAAAGATTACTGTCGTTCCCAAGGACCCTGAGCTTGTGGATATAAGTGTTATCAGACATCTTAATACTGGAGAGACCTATACATACCTGGGCGTGCCTCAAAACCGCATTCAGGCCGTAACATCAGTGAAGGAGTCTCTCCGAAGCAGATACAAGCATCTTCTTCAACAGATTTGGTCTGCCAATCTGTCGGCGTTGAACAAAGTATCTGCGACTAACATGCTTGCCGTCCCGGTTCTACTCTACTCGTTTGGGGTAGTTCAATGGACGAAGAACGAGCTTAAGGCCCTTGATGTCATTACACATAAGGTCATGCATATGCATAAAAGCTTGCATATCAATTCGTCAGTTCCGCGATTATATATTTCACGCCGTCAAGGTGGACGCGGACTTCTGAATCTCCAGTGTCTTCATAACCGGATTGTTCTAAGTATAGCTTACATCGTTGCGAATGGCAGAGATCCTCTCCTAAAGATGGTCAGGAACCACGAGATGATTGGCGAAGGAGCGTTCCTTTACAAAGCCGCGGAGCAAGCGGCCGAGACCCTTGGCCTGAATTTTAACATCAGAAGTGAGGAAAGTGCATTACTTCATCTAGATGCTTCACTTCTAAAAACCAAAGTGAAGAAAGCAGAGGTTGCAAATTTTCACCAAGAGCTACTCGACAAGAAAATGCACGGAAACTTTCACAGAAATGTAGAAAAACAGTCCTTGTCGAAGGAGCAAACTTTTGCTTTACTCAAATCATCAGGGCTTAATTCAGGTACAGATGGTTTTATTTTCGCATGCCAGGACGGTGTCATTTCCACCTTAGCATACCGTGAGCGCATTTTATGTCAAGAAGTTCCCAGTGATAGGTGCAGAGCGTGTCATGCACACGCTGAGTACCTAGAACACATACTATCAGGGTGTCCGACCCACGCGGGAACGACGTATATCTGTAGACATAATGCGGCCCTAAGAGTGCTTTATTACCATCTTTGTCGCTCTTACGGTGTTGGCCGCGACCCTGCCCTGCCGAACGCTCCAAAAGAGATAGAGTCGATTGTCCGAAACGAGAAGTGCCAAATTTTCTGGAACTACGATTTTCGGGCAGCAGTCTCCGTTGCGCACTCGAGGCCTGACATTGTTCTCCAAGACTTCGAGAAACGAACTATATTCGTGATCGAATTCTCGGCTCCGTCCGAATACAACATCACTGCAAAGGAGAAAGAAAAAGAGGAGAGGTATCAAGACCTTAAAAGAGAGTTACAACGACTGTACCCAAAATATTCGGTACAAGTAATTGTCCTTGTGATAGGTGCTCGCGGAGGTGCGAAACTATCACTGGTTCGTAACCTTAAAGCAATACCCGCGTGCCAAAAATATGCCAAGGCACTTGCGAGATGGATGCAGAAAACTGTCATCCTTGGGTCACTTCGTGTCCTCAAGACACACGAGGGTTTCGCCGGCCTGTCGTTGTGATTTTGTCGTTGCCTATGACCACCCATCTCACGGTTGTGAGACGTGGCCATAGGTGTGATTTACCGCGGTGATACTGGGGGCTATTGACATTTTGTCGGATGGCAGTTGCTCTTAGTGGGACCCTGCGGTGGTTGTTTAACTTTTTTTTCAAATTATATATAGTACTATATTTTATTTTTATTGCTTGTAGAAGACATCCATTGACTCCGTACTCTTTAAGGACTTCCCAAAGTTTACTTCAATTTACTTTGTCAAATGCTTTTTCTAGGTCAACAAATGCACAGAAAACTTTCATTCCTACTCTCAAGCTTTTTTCTGTGATCTGTCTTAAGCTAAATATCTGCTCTGTACATGATCTTCCTGGCATAAATCCACTTTGGACTTCCCATATCTTTTCTTCTGTGATTTTCATTACCCTACGAATAAGTATTTTTGAGTGTATTTTACTTACGGTACTTAGTAAGCTGATACCTCTGTAATTACTGCAGTTGCTTTTATCTCCCTTTCTTTTGTATATTGGTACGATAATCGCTTTTCTCCAATCGTCTGGGACTTCTCCCATCTCGATACATAAATTTATCAATTCGCACAACCTGTGAGGTATGTACTCGCCACCGTATTTAAGCATTTCAGCGCTAATACTGTCTACACCAGCAGCCTAACCGTTTTTTAAGTTCTTAATTGTATCTCTAACCTCAGTGGCACAGACTTTTTCAATTGGATTTTCTAATGCATTATTTTTTATGTCGCAGTTCTGTTGCCCTGTATCTTCACCTCCTAATAGTTCTTTAAAAGAATCTTTTAAAGCGTCTACTGTCACGTCTATATCATATAGCATTTCACCTTTGCTATTTCTCATGCTGACAAACTCTGTACTTTTACTTTCCTTCGTCTGTTTATATAATAGTTTCATAATTCCTGCAAAATCATTTTGTATTTTCTTCTATTTTGATTTTATCTTTACTCATCTTGACCACACGGAAAAAATGAGTCTTGGAACATTTCCTAGATTAGTGCTGGACTTTTGGACGGGCCATCATTTTTATAAAGTCTCGTATACTTTCTATAAACTGGTCGTAAATTTTCATGGAAAAATAAAGAAAAGTCATGGAAGTTTTCAAGCACAGTCAAGGAATAACAGTCTTGGAATTCTTATCAGACAGTTTACAAAGAAAATGTATGCAGTCATGAAATGGCTATAAAAAAATCTTTATATTTTCAAAGACTTGAATTGAATAAGTGCGTGATTCAGAAAGAAAGAACTCGAATACGAGTCAGGGAAACACTCCATGACTATCTGCGAGAATTTACAAAGGCGCGGTCAGTGGCGTTCAGTGACAAATTGACATTGGTATGAATGTAGTAGACAGTGGCACAGAAAAAACAGGGAGTAACAAATGTTGCAGGTAATCATTATTTCTGGGTAAAGTCGGCTAGGGTACAGGGTAATGTCGCGCTTGGTAATTGATAAGTGGGTAAAGTATACCCGACTTTACCCTGGAGGAGAGTAACGTGGGCGAAGTGTCACTTGCTGACTTTATGTTTAGAGAAGCGGCTATAAATTATGAATTCTTACATATTTCCGCGTTCAAGGCACTCCGAAAGGATGATAGTTAACATTAATTAGCGAATTAATAGGCGAATTTTTGACTTACCACACTTTATTCACCAAAATAAATTTGACAGCAGACACAGGATTTGAATGTCGCCATGGTCCTTAAAGTTAATAGGTGCATTGAAAAAAACAACGTAAAGTTTCGGCTTGAGAATTTCCGAAGATGACATTTTTACAGCGGAAAATTTTCGGTAGATCTTTGAAACAAATGATTTCACGTTTATTTACAGAAATCTTTGCATGCCAATGGTTAATTAACAATTATGCGATAATGGGCAGGTACATATTTATTGAAAGTGCTGCATCGGTTCTTGGGATTTCCACGATGTTCTTGAAGAAAATTACGTTACCGATTCAGCAGAGTAGCACTATTGGCACATGGATCAAATGGTGATTTTTGAAAATAAGATAAGTGATAAGTCTTGAATTTAGAAAAGTTACAAATATACCAAATTTTAGGTTATGTTTTGCTTTTTTATCAATCGGAAACGATATTTTCAAGTCTAATGCTATAGTTAGGCGACGATACTCACATTCCCTTCTAGTCTTTGCTTTAACAGTGGGTTTCAACTCTAGTTTCTTGTTGGTAACTTTTGGTCATTTGGTGGCAAAACGAGATTATGACAAACTGAGATTATGGAAAAATAAATACCTACCACATGCAGCGTCATTGGTGCAGTGATACTAGGGATGGGCGACATCAATGTTTATTAATTTTATTCTATTATTTTTATTTTATTAATTTCTAGTAACGTTTCTTTCGTTGCGGACTTGCGGGACACATTGAGACAAAGGACAAATCCCTATGACTAAATGAAAATGTACAACTATTAACAATTTTAGGTTATGTTTGTGTTTTTCACAGAAGCGGATATTTAAAAATAAATATCGATTTGAAAAAATAAAATTATGTTTATAGTATATTTCTTGGTAGATACTCAGTAGTTCATAATTAAAAAAAAACTAGGTTTGAAAACCACTGTTAAAGGAAAGACTAGAAGGAAATGTGAGTTGCCGAAAATAACAGCCTGCAAATCTAGGTTTAAGAGTTTCATATTTTCTTTTTGCGCATTCCCATCTAGTATCCAAATGATCCCGGTGTTCAAATTTAGTGATTTTGTAGAAAAATCAGATTATGAAAAACTGAGAGTATGGACCAATGAATACCTACCGCATATTTCACTGGTTTCACTTTTCTGAAATTTAGTGAAGCTTTTTCAACAATTCTAAATTTCTTTTTTGGCAATCTAACCAAAAAAAAATCAAATTCCTATACAGGATTTTCCAGGGACCAATGACTATAGATTTCGTTACATGAGCTCATATAGGTTGTGTAGCAGAAGCCTGCAAAATAGACTTCTTCACAAATTCGGTGCATAAATTTGATTCTTTTTTTGGTACCATGCATTTGGTCCATTAATTTTCCCCAACCCCGTGACACTCTAAAATGAAAGTGACGGAAATGTTGAGTACGGCCGAGGGTGGCGCTGGCTGTACTTTTAGGTCGAAAATTATTCAAATGCATGGGGAAAGTGTCAAAAATGTGAAATTTTGTGCTTTTTATATTATAAAAACGGACTTTTTAAATTTTTTTGCTTCAGAATTTAAGTTTTAAGGCTTTTAGTCTGAAATTTTCTCAAGTTTTTTTTGTGATGAACGAGAATAATGGGGTATCAGTGTCTTGTTCTTGGATGCAATTCTGGTTACGCGAATTGCTAAAGATTGCTAATGACGTGTTAGCTTATTTGATCCAATATTACTTGGAAAACCGAATGCGGCAATTTGCTAAAGTGAAAATTGCTGATCTAAAGAAGACTAACTTGTAGCAAAAAAAAAGCGGGCAAAGCTTGCTACAACTTGAATTGCTTAAATTCGCAAATGTAAATAAATTTGTTTGAATGTTTTTAAATTTTATGTAAATACAATTTTCCAAATGGTAGTATTTATTCGTTTAATATTGTGTATATTTATTCTTTATTTATTCCAAATTGAATATTGTTCACAAATGCACTTTTTTATTCTCCAACTTTATCAATATTTATTTATTTATTATTGATTTTAGAGTTACAAATTTTTCAGTTTTTTATTTTCCATATTAAGAATAATTATTGGACACAAAAAAAACTATCCAGAAAAATGTTCCGTTTTCTCATATTTAAAAAAAATTATTTTTGCGACTTTTAAAATTTGCAATATGTGTAAAACGATCGGACAATAATTATTTGGCTGTTTGCAAACATTCTTAGCTTATTGTAAGCGAACAATAATATGTGTCATATTTCACACAAAGGCTATTGATTTTAAATACCCAATCGTTGCGAATCACGAAAAAATTACTCTTATTCATTAGCTTGTTTATAACATTGTAAAAAAATTTGTCTTGCTATAACTAACTGGAAATTCTTTTTAGTTACATTGATTCATGAACTGTTTTTGTAATGAATTTGGAAGTCTCAAATTAAATGAAAAAAAACATCAAAATGCGTTAAGAATTCTACTGTCGGGCGATCAAAAATGTAAATAAATGTTTTTAAATTTTATGTACATACCGTGTTCCAAATGGCTGTATTCATTCGTTTATAATTATGTATTTTTATTTATTCTCTGTCAATTCCTAATTAAATATTGTTCACTAGGGCGTATCGAAAAAAAAAAGTTGTTTGCGCGAAGTTCTAATAGCAATGAAAACTTTCTTTTGGGAGTCAAAAACACTTCCCTAAAGTTTCATAAAAAAAAAATTCCTTCTGTTTCCGCATCGTAGATATATAGCTAAAAATCACAAAAAACGAAGCATTTCTTCAAATTTGAACAGCAAAAATTTTTTCTTTTGAGATTTAAATAATCAGTAAAAATAGTTTAAAGCGAGTCGATTTATACCTGTATAGCGATAATTCCATTAAAATATTTTTTATCCTCCCTAATTGACTTTGAAATTTCAAAAAATCGAAAAAACTAGACTTTTTCGCTATTTTCTTAGATTCATGGTAAATTTCTCGACTATTTGACCATATAATAGATGATATACCTTAATGAGAATGTATTTTCAATATGGTGTAACAATAATATATAAGAAATGTTGACATTAAAATAATTTTTATTGACTTTGAATTACAAAAAAATATTTAAAAGTGATATATTGCTCTTTATTTGTCAATGAAATTAATTTTCGGTATATAAATTACCAGAAAAAATAGTTCGAAGCAAGTGAATTTGTACCTACATAGCAAAAAATGATTCAAATATTTTTTACCCTACATAAGTGACCTTGAAATTTCAAAATATCGAAAAAAATCGACTTTTTCGCTATTTTCTTAGAGTTATGGCAATTTTTTCGACTATTTGCCCATGAAATGTCTGATATGTCTTAAGAAGAATGTATTTTCAATATATTACATCAATAATATATGTAGAATGTCGATATTAAAATCATTTTTATTGATTTTGGATTACAAGAAAAGATCTAAAAGTGATATATTGCTCTTTATTTCACAACAAAATTAATTTTCGGTGTCTAAATAAGGTAAAAATGTTTTCGAGTGTATATATTATTGTTGCAAGATATTGCAAATACATTCTGATTAAAGTATATCACACATTATATGATCAAATAGTCGATAAATTTACCATGAATCTAAGAAAATAGCGAAATAGTCGACTTTTTTCGATTTTTTGAAACTTCAAAGTCAATTAGGGAGGGTAAAAAATATTTTATTGGAATTATCGCTATATAGGGGAGTCTTTTTGACTCCCAAAAGAAAGTTTTCATTGCTATTAGAACTTCGCGCAAACAACTTTTTTTTTCGATACGCCCTATTGTTCACAATAAATACTCTTTTTTATTCTACAACTTTATCAATATTTAAATATTCTATAAATCCTATTCTTTATAATATAAATCATTAGAAATATTCGACATATTTGTAACAATAGATATTTTTTATTATTATAATTAATTTTTATAAACGTCTTATAACGAAACAAAATAAATTATTTTCTAGCTTTTAAAAAAAAAATATATATATATATATATATATATATATATACATTTTTATAATTTAGTTCAATTAAGCATTAATTTCAATTTTCAAGAATCATTATAAATGTCAATACAAATAAAATTCAATTGAAATTTACTATTTTCACAGTTCACAATATTTACATATGCCCATGCTAAAAATTTAATGTTCACTTTGTAGAATTATTATGGGTACTCTGTGAAAAGTGTATTCGTATTTAATCATCAAAATAATGTTTTTGTCACTTTTCATTAGTTTTTTCTTTCATTCACTTTTCATTCATTATCTCATGACACATTTATTCTACAGGCCTTTATAGGAGAGCCATCCCCCTGATTTTCCCTGAGCAATCGACGCAGTGAAGTTAGCTGGTGAATAAGTGAAAATACTTAATATACTTCTTTATCCAAGTTTACGAGAAACTTCCCGCGTGGGAATTTAACATTTAAGTACTCGGAGAAGGACAGGTCAGTTTTCCTATTTTCTCTATTTCCTGTGATGTATGAACGAGGACATCTCTGATATGCCTGTAAAGAAAAACTAGGATGAGAGTTGACCGCGGCCACCAGGCGAAGTGAAGGCCCTGTTTACTTTTAGGGCCGACTTGCTAAATAGTGTACAAATTTGAAAATAAATGAGATTAAAGAAATTTAAAATGGCGGAAATTAAAAAAAAATAAGTTCTAAAAATTTTAATATTTTTAGTATTATTTATTGTGCTATTAAAATATAAAAGTATTTTTTTGGTAACAAACAACCAATCACGTTTAAATTTCATAACGAAAAGAATAACATTAACAATATTTACATTTTTACAAATTATTTTAATAATTTTTTTTTTCAATTTCCCGCTCTTTTCAATTTCTTCAATCGCATTTATTTTCAAATCTTCATACTATTTTATCATTTATTTTTCCTCATTAGGTTAGAAAACTATTTATGTTTATATTTTCGGCAAAAAAACGAAGAAAAGCACAGTAGAACTGTTGAAAAATATCACTTTTCTCATTTTCACCATGCATTTTGTAGCAAGTCGGCCCAATACGTAAACAGCGTCGCACGCGCCCATATTAAGTACTAATTTTCTCCGGTCAAGAGTCATCCCACTTTTAGCTTTGAGTGACACGGTGCTGCTAAATAGTTGAAATTTGAGGTTATGTTCACTTTCAATCATACTCGTAAATTCTCCAAGAATCTATCCACTTATTATATTCTCAATACACGAAAACAATCGACGTTTAGTTGATCATTAACTAAATTTTTAAGCAAATTGTTTGGAACATTGGTGCGGTTTCCTAAAGAGCGCCGCACTAACGGGGGCGTGGATGGAATCGCACCCTCAAGGTGCAGTCTATTTGTCTCTTTCACTCTCATAAGTTTCTGCTTTACGCCGACGCTTTCTGCCCACATGGGACGCCACCCACAAGGTGTAGTCCCATGTGGGCAGAAAACGTCGGCGTAAAGCAGAAACACATAAGAGTGAGAGAGACGGGCAGATCTATTTGTCTCTTTCACTCTCATAAGTTTCTGCTTTACGTCGACGTTTTCTGCCCACATGGGACGCCACACACAGGCTACTGTGATGATCGCACCCGTGCGCTCATCTTTTTAGCGGAGAGCGAACATACTAAAAGCGTATCCGCAAACCAGCCTTTCACCCTTTTGCACGTTAGTCATTCTTTTATGGTCACGTGGCAAATTCAAATCTAAACTGAAATCGAACTTTAATAAACTAGATTAATATGGCAGAATTGTAGATCCAATAAGGAGACTTTAGAATAAAATTAATGATAAGAATTTCTATTTCATGAGACAGCGAGCCTAGGTCTGGGTTATTTTATGATCTTGAAACGTTCTTAAAATGCACTTGAACTCAAAAACTAGTCTCGCCTTATAAATGATTAGCTTTAAGATTTATTTTACAGCTCTACAAATCGTCAAGAAACTTAGAGGAAAAGTCTCACCTTTTTTGTCATTATTTTAGTTATAAATATCACTTTATTACAAGGGCTAGAAATTATATACAGAACTCGAAAGATAGCTAGAGAGTAAAAGTAAATTATAGTGATTTATATTTTAGATAACTACGCTCCAGAGAAAAATCACTTTAGTATTAATTACCAATTTCTGTTCTAAGTCTGAGAACCATTTTTACGGCTAGATATATTAGAGGCAAACATTTCTCCCTTCTTTGAAATATCACATAAAAATTCGAAAGCATTCGTTACTTAATTCCCAGAGTAAATTGAAAACAAACTTTTGACATTTTAATAGCCGAACTAAAGAAAACCATACTCTAGAATGTCTCCTCTGAATTTGAAATTTGATATGCTAATAACAATAAAAGACCCAAAAGTCTCGGCGACGGGGCATGTGTGAAGAGGCTAGCTAGACCTCAAGTTCAAATACGGTATAATTTATGTGACAGGGTGATATGACTGCACTCTCCTTGATGGGGTGCGTTGGCTCTAGAAAAGCGCCAAGAAGGGGCCGTAAGTAGATCCGCCTACGCAACCAAAATTGGGGAAACTACGAACCAATTAAACAGTCAAAACTAATTCTGGGAGATGATTTCCACCAATGAATTCATAAGTTAACGCCCAAGAGTCCCGGGTTCTAGGGTGGGAAAATCTTCAGAGAGGTCCAGAGAACAGTTTTCTCACACATGATCGTCAGATTGATTTGCATTCTTCTTTCGGAAAGTTAGTTTCTCTAACGCAAAGCTTAAATTCGGTCTCGGACTTAGTCAAATTTCAAGTTCTTCTTGTAAACCTACTTCAATAAATGTTACCTGGCTGTGTTAATTTTATTCTCGTAAATCCACCCGATTTCTTATTTTCATAAGACGGCGATTAGAAGATTTAATTAAAACCGCGCAAAATAATCGATTAAGGAATTTAGTTTCAAATAAATTCACAGAATGCGCTCAGGTCAGGTCGTGACAATTTTCTGGTGACAGCGGTGGGATCGTTAATTAAATAATCGGCCGGATAAATCGGGAGTGAATTTTAAAAATGAGTGAGGTATTTGAAAGTGAAACATCGAGTGAACATTAAAAAACTACACGTACTTCAAGTTCTAGATTCTCTTCGCATTTGAATTGAGTGAATTAAGTTTCGGACTAGTGCAAATAAAAGAGAAACTTAAATGTTATAAACAAAATATTTAATAGTTAATTTAATATTATATTAAATTTAATTTATAATTGAGAACTTTTATCGGAATTTATAATTGCGAAAAACAATTTAAAATGTGCCAAGTGAAGCAGAAACATCCACTGCAGACAAGCAACTTCTTCATCTCGGAGAAACAACCCTAAAAAGTGATAATTCTTTATCGAGATTCTTTACCAATAGATCAAAAATAAATGGATTTTAAAGGACATTACCAACCAACGCAATTTGGAGAGTGATGGACAAAAATTCTTAGAAGGAATTAAAAACAAATTAAAGGTTCACAAGCCTGTGAACCCAACGCTCGGTGCGGTTGTACGTGAAGTGCAATCCAACGTTGGACCCCAGGACCACGGAGAGCAGAGGCAGATCATCATCGAGACCGGGGAACGGGCAATCTACAAGCGGAGGACATCCACCTGAAAGAAAAAAAAAATAGTGTTAGTGCGGGAGTGAATAAAAGTCATTTCGATAAAAAGAATAGTGAAAAAGTGCAAAAGTGAATCTAAAAGTGCATTAATAGTATTAATGAGCAAATTTGTACCAGTATGCTGAATGGTGTATGCAGGATGGTAAGTCTCCTTTTTATTTTGATCTCAATTCTGCCAAGTTTTGTAGATAAAAATAAGTGCTCTCACACGCTTCTTAAGAAGAATGTGGTAAGAATTTTCTGAAATTAAGAAAGTATAATTTTACAATGGGCTCGTCGTACACATTATTGTAATGAATAGGAATGGACATTTCTTCAAAATCTGTGATCATTAAAAAATAAAATTTTTAAAATGCATAATAATGCACCAAAGGAACAAATTTCGTTAGACACTTTTGAAAATGTTGTGCAGAAAGTTTCTTTTGAAGAATATTAGTTAATAACTTTTTAGATCTTTTTATTTCCTTGACTTTGTGCTTATTTTCAAATAATAAATTTTAAGATGGAAAAAGAGCTTTTGGCCATTTTGTTCAGAAGAAACTTTTAGACCTTATACCTTTATGGCCATAAATTTACCTTCGTCACTGATCACTGACCACTAGTATGGCTCCATAACGTGAAACAAAAAAAAACCTGCATCAAAGTTAGTTAGGTGGGCTTTGGGACTGAATATATTATGATTATACCATTATGCATAAACCCGAAAAAATATAAATAAATCAATAAATAAAAAAAATAAATGCTGAAGCATTGTGCAATGAAAAGGGACCTGAACCTGAAGATACCAAAGCGGGAACTTCTGACAAGACAATTTCAAACGGAATAGATATCAATTTAGACGACCCTATTACTGACGAGACTTTTAACCTTAGAGATCGGGAGCAAATACTTGCTATTGACAACACCGTATCGACTACAGATTTCGACTTCGAGGTTTATTCACAGGATGACGATTTTAATTATAATAATCAGTTAATAAATGAAGCATTTGAATTATTTTATATTGAAACTGATTAGAACGACCGAGACAACACTAATGACATTGACGAGTACAAAGTTTCTCCAACCTGGTTACAGGTTCTGCCGATAGATAATATCCGCACGCCTCGCAGGCGGGAAACAAATTCTGAGGATTCTGAAAGTGATGGGTATGAAACAGCTGATAAAGATAATGTTATGGTTCTGTACAGAGAAGAATCCGGAAATGATAGGGACCTCGTTACTGGTCAGGTGACTGCAAATATTTATTTGCCACCTAGCTATGGAGGAGAGGCATTTCTTCC
>CAKNYM010052120.1:318-10670 GCA_932195095.1 Andricus curvator | reverse complement strand
CCATCTCAAAAGCAATCGGTCATTAATTCCCTTGTATACAGAGCTGTATCCATAACATATAAAGATAACTTACAAAAAGAACTACAAAATGTTAAACAATCCCTAATACAAAACGATTACACAAACAAATCAATAAAGCAACAAGAAAATACACTCAACAAAACAAGTCAACACAACCTACTGAAGAAAGAGAGAGAAAAATGACCACCATCCTACCCTACATTCAAGGTATCACAGAACAAATAGGAAGAATTCTCAACAAACACAACATCAAACCCATATTTAAACCACCTGCAAAAATAGGACAACTTCTAAACAACCCTAAAGATAAAAAAGAACCTTTCAGTGATCCGGGAGTATATAAAATCCCTTGTTCTTGTGGCAAAGTCTATATTGGAGAAACCGGGAGGGCGGTCAGTCAACGTGTAAAAGAACATGAGAGTAAACCCGGTAACAAGGAGTTCATTGGAACGCATTGGAACGTTTCAATGCGTTTTAATTGCATTTTTGTCTGAATGCTTATTAATGCGCAAGGCGCAATGAAACGCATTAAAATGAAAACTTAAAATGAAGAGCATTAAAAGGCATTGGCATGAATGTGAAGTTAATGAAAGGGCATTTAATGGCATTGAAATGAAGGAAAGTGAGTATATGCTACATAACGGAATTAATATTTATGCGCTTCAATGCGAAACGGTGGAATGTACGAAATAATAATTTACAAAAGTACGGATTTTAAACCTTTTATTTCAAAAAACATCGTATTATAATGCTTGTTTTATCGTACATCAAATACTTAAAACTGATCTAAGCAAACATCACTGGATTTTTGGTATAGAATTATATTTAGAGAGCGGATTAGAGCCACTGTGAAATTAGCTGTCGAGCGCCGCTCGGCTCTCACACGCGGAGAACCATGGCTAGACTATAATTTGTTCTTGATAATTTCGAATTGAAAGCGTTTAAAATTCAAGAAAAATCATGAAATGATTTTAAATTTAAAATGTTCCAATTCGAAATATTGTAGATAGGTAAATTTTTGAAAAATGACGATATTTCGAATGGAATGAAAAGGAATTGAACTTGTGTCATTTGTGAATAAACGAGTTTGAAATTGGATAATTTCAAATTGAAATTCAATCTAATTACGAAGGAATTTTAATTATTTCTAATTCCAAGCGTTCAGAATTTAACAATTTTACTTTGGATTCAAGAATCTCGAAATTGAATGATTTCAGATTAAAATTTCGAAAGAAGACAATTTCAAAACGTTGAAAATTGAATATTCTTCAATTAAAATTTTCAGAAATAGATCATGTGAAATTTAGAGGAATGAAAAATATGATTGATCAATAAAAGCATTCAAAATGGAATGATTCAAAAGTGAAAACGTTTGAATTTTTATAAATTTAAATGAGAAGCGATTAAAATTTTACAATTAGAAACTTAAAACTAAATTGAATATTTCAAAGTAAAAGCTTTTCCGAAGCTTCTACTTTGAAATATTCAATTTCATTTTCAATTTCCAATTGTCAAATTTCAACCTCTTCGAATAGAAATTTATTAAAATTCAAATTTTTTCACTTTTAAATTATTGAATTATTTTGAATGCTTTTAATTAGACATAACACAATTTTCATTTCCCTGAATTTCAAATAATCCATTGTTGAACATTGTAATCAGAAAATATTCCATTTTTAATGTTTTTAAATGGCCCTCTTTCAAAATTTTAATCTCAAATCATTCAATTTTGAGATTCTTGAATTCCAAATATAATTGTTCAATCAGAACGCTTTGAATTAAAAATGAGATGATGGTATAGCTGGGGTTCTCCGCGTGTGAGAGCCGCGCGGCGCTGGACAGCGAACTTCACAGTGGCTCTCATCCGCTCTCTAATTATAATATAGTTCTAATTATAGTAGGTAAGCAATACTTGCTGTAATCTAACGTTTAAACGCTTAAAATTAATATAAACTAACTTGGATGGATAATATTTTACGCATTATATTATAATACTTTTTACTTTTTTGGCACATTTTATGCTATTGAGCAATTTCATTTCAAATCATCTGAACAATTTCAGCTATTGTTAGTTATTTGGATAAAAATTCTAATGTTCGTTTCCTTAGATGTTAAAAGAAACACCCTAAAATAATTTTATTTCTTGAAAACTAAGAGAGACCCCATTTTGGTATGAACAGGGCTTTTAGAGAGCAGTGTAAGCTATCTATAAAAAAATAACGAAAATAAAAAGTACATTTTCTTAAGAAATTCAGTTTGAACATTTGTGTTTGAAAATTCAAGAAGTTTTAGAAATTTTTGTTGGTTAATATTTCTTCAAAACTTAGTCTTATTACGAATAATTAAAAAAAAATACTTCTCAATAGCATTAAAATCGCCATAGTTATGAAATTACAAAAAAATTCTTATATTTTTCAGTATTTTTCAAACATTATTTTTGGAGGTTTTCTTTCAACACCAAAAAGAACGGATACTAGACTTTTCATCAAAATTACTAACATTAAGTGAAATTCTTCAGATTATTTGACATGAAATTGCTCTATTTTCGTACTAAACGAAGAAACATAACGCTTAAAATTATTTTAAAGCAACTTCGATAGATATCACATTTCACATGTTATTATAATACTTTTGAAGTAAATAAAAAAACTTTCTAGCATAACATTTAAAATAAATTTAAGCCAATTGCGATGGATAATACTTTTCACACGGTATTATAATACTTGTTATTTCATAGCACAATTCAGGCTATTGAGCAATTCCATATTGATTCATCTGTAGAATTTCAGCTATTGTTAGTAATTTTGATAAAAATCATAATATCCGTTCTCTTAGGTGTTAAAAGAGAAACCCTAAAAAATTTGTTGAAAAATTAAAAAAAAACTTACGGGATATTCAACCTTGAAAATTTTGGTACTTCTTTTAACTTGCATATCTTTGGTGATTTTAACGATATTAAGATATATATATTTTTCAATTATTCGTGCTAAGACGGTTTTAGATAAATATTTTTGAAAACAAAATTTCAAAAGCTTCTTGGTTTTTTCAACAACAAATTTTTAAACTAAGTGTTGCAAAAAATCCACTTTTTTTCTTCTTTAATTTTTTTATAGGTAGCTTACAATGTCCTCTAGAAGCCCTGTAAATATCAAAATGGGATCTCCCTTAGTTTTCGAGAAATAACTAAAAAGGTACGCTGAAACGATGTGTAAAACTACGTAAACAATAGACGAATATTATAATCGTATACACGAACACCAGAGCTCGGACTCTCGGGCGCTGGGTACACCATTCCACGGCGTACGCTCTTAATTATTTCATGAAAACTAAGAGAGATCCCATTTTGATATTTATACGGCTTTTCGAGGAGATTGTAAGCTATATATAAATATGAAGAAAATAAAATGTCGATTTTCTTCAGAAATTCAGTTTGAACGTTTATTTTTGAAAAATCGAAGAAGTTTTTCAAATTTTTTTAAAAATACTTCTTCAGAACTGCATCTTATTACGAATAATTAAAAAAAAACTTTAATAGTATTAAAATCAGCAAAGTTATGAAAGTTAACAAAAATTCTCTTAAGTTTTTTAATTCAAAAATTATTGTAGGGTTTTTCTTTTAACACTAAAGAGAACTGAAACTAAAATTTTCATCCAAATTACTAACAATAGCTGAAATGATTCAGATTATTTGATATGGAACTGCTCTATTTTTGTACTAAACGAAGAAACATTGTAATGCTTAAAATTATTCTAAAGCAACTTCGATGGATAATACTTTTGAAGTAAATGAAAAAATAATTACAACGTAACGCTTAAAATTAATTTAAACCAATTGCGACGGATAATATTTTTTGCATGGTATTATAATACTTTTTACTTTAGAGCACAATTTATGCTATTTTGGTACTAAGCGACAAAACATTACAACGATTAAAATCATTTTAAAGCAACTTCGATGGATAGTATGGTATATAATATGGCATGGTATTGTAATACTTTCCATTTTATAGCATAATTTATGCTGTTTTTGTACCAAGCAAAGAAACAATATAACTCTTAAAATTATTTAAAGAAACTTCGACACAAATCATTATAAATCATTCGCTTCATCCATGTCCTGTGAATGTGTGTTCCTTAGTCGCGACTTGCCGAAATTGGTTACATTTTCGTAATGAAGCTCTTGGGACTGGTTTAATGGATCAGTAAGAACTGTGTCTATCCCTTCAAACGTTAAAGACTGATCCTGAGAATCATTAAAGAAGTCGAGTGTCACCTCCTCAAGGTTGTCGATCGACTCTTCCATGAATCCTTCTGTTCCGCTATTTCCTTCCGTCCCGTTCTCCACATTATCACCTTCCCCGCTATTTCCTTCCGCCCCGTTCTCCACATTATCATCTTCCTCCGCTTGATGTCCAGCACCAAGTACGGCCCTTTCATCCCTCAGTTTGTAAGCCTTTCGCTTAGTTTGCTTGACTTCGGCGATTTTCTTAGCTACCAGCTTCTGATAACTGCTGTCAACCTCCATTTCCGCTTTTTTCACATCGTAACCTCTCTCGGTTATTAACCAATGCTTGTATATATCTAAAAATGCAAAGAAGTATGCATTAGAATACAAGGATCACAGCGCAAGGCTCAACAAAGGGGAAATAGGGTAATTTTTTCACGAAAAAGGGGAAACCCCGAGGAAAGAATAATTTTTTTTTTCATTTAGAAAAGAAGAAACAATCTTTTTACAAGAAAGTGTATAGTTTTTAAATAATGCAAAATAATTTTCCAATCATTTCTGCCATTGAACAATAGTTTTTGTTTAGTTTAGTATACTTAGGGGACTTCCATAAGCCACGAGGCCCAATTTTTACCACTTTTTGACCCCCCCCCCTCCCCCCGGGTGCTACGTGGTTTTTTTTCTATTTCTTGTGAAACGAAAATAAAATAAAAAATTATAAAGTTTATTTTTTAAAAATTTTTTTTAAGAACAATCTGAATCAACAAATGGCGACACTAGCCACTGATATATTTTTCAAAGAAGGAGTAAACCATGCGTTATATTTTTTTTTACACCTAAGTGTAAAACCACGTGGCTCAACGTGGCCTTTCGTCGAACCCCCCTCCCCCTAAAAAACCACGTGGTTTTGGAAGGCCCCTTAGGTCGTTGAAAGTACATTTACGGAATTATAAAAAAGCTAGAGAAAACATCAAATTTGTTAAATAAACAACTTTTATATGTTGTTAATTGTTCCCATAATCAACAATATTTCCTCTTCTAAAAATTCTCTAAACTCTTCTAAAAATGTTGAAGAAGCAATTTTAACCTGGAATATTTTTTTCTAAAAAATTAACCTTCAGTTCTCTTTCAAAATCAGTTACAATTAGCAATTCAAATATTCTTCTCAATTATATGAATCACTTTTAACAGTGCTCATTTCTGAACTTCAGATAACTTTAATACATCCCTAATTTATATAGATTCAACGAAAAAATATTTTACCTCTAAAGTTTTATTCAAATACTAAATAGTTTAATTTCAAATTAGTAAAATGTAAACAAGTAAAATTATTTATAATAGATAATTCTCCAAGTTATAAAAAGGTTTCTCTACTCGCGGTAGTATATTCTAGTTATAAATGGAATAAATTTGAAGATGTTAAACGAACAATTGTATTTTCAAACTTGAAAAGGGAATTGAAAAAGGGAAAACGCTGAAGGATAGGGGGATAATAGCGCTTGCATAAATTAAAAATTTTGAGCTTTTAATATCGGGGTTGCTACAAAATCCGAATTTTGAAATTCCCTAAACAATTTTTCATTTTCCCTGACTGTTCTAGATTTTTCTTTTCGGTAAAAAAAACAACCTTACACCCACGATATCAATAATGTTAATGCAAAAAAACGTGCTTGTTTCTAAATTTCTTTCAAACACTTTTAGTAACAAGTCATACAGAATTTTATAACGGGTCATCCACAAGTTACGTACGACATTCGTAACATATATGAATTTTCTACCAAATAGTTGAGTTTTCAACTCGAAAAGAGAAATTTCGAACCAAACACAGAAAAATTAAATTTGCAGATACAACAATAATTATCAAGTAATAAAAAATTCTCAACAAAAAGTGTAATAGTTGATATTTCCACCAAAAACTATTCCAATTTTCAACCAGAAACAGTTTTATGAAACTAAACAATACGAATTTTTTACAAATGAGTTCAATCCTTAACCAAGACAGACTAATTTTGTACCAAAAACGACAAATTTCTAACAAAAGACATGCATTTTCAATTAAAACGGTACATTTTCAATCAAAAATAGAATAGTTACATATTAATATATCAATTTAAGGAATTTTTAACCTAATTGTTAACTTTTCATCCAAAGAAATGAATTTTCAACCAAGAATAATAATGTAGGCAGCAAGAAGATTAATATTATACAACAAACGACGAATTTTCAACATAATACAGGAATTTTTCACCTAAAGTTGAATTTTCAACTGAAGAAGATCAGTTTTCAATGAAACACGGCAGTACTGTTTGGGAATTTTTGGCGTAATCGAAAATAATTTTGGCGTAGTTCATCTCCCTAAAATGTTTTCGAAAAATTTGAGAAAATCACATTTTTGATCTCTCATTGTGAGAAAATTTTTCCAGTTGGTTTCACTGTGAAAGATACCACTGCTATATGAGAAACAATTAACTGCGTATTTAAAACCCCAATTTGGGGGGGGGGGGTTCACCCGGAAAAACTCGATTTGGGCAGACAAAAAAAAACATGTCGCTTAGTTTTTCGAGTACTACAACATAAGTCAGAATGAAGAAACTAGGAGGTGGACACCTACCTAGGCTTCCTTGTAAGTAGTAGAGTTTTCACCGATAAAAGATGAATTCTCGAGAAAAAATGTAACAGTTGATATTTCAACCAAACATGTTTCAATTTTAAATAAAAAACAGTTAAATCCAACCAAAAAAGACGACATTCAACAAAATGGTTGAATCCTCAAAGAAAACAGATTAATTTTCAAGCAGTTATGATTTTTAACCATAAAAGATGTAATTTCTACAAGAATAGATGAATTTTGCACTCAAAAAGACGACTTTTCCACGAAACAGTCGAATTTTCAACCGAAAAGAATTACTTTGAATTTTCAACAAAATATTCAAATTATTTTCAAGTTCTGATTGTCGAAAATTCCCTGACCAGTTTAACATTTCCCGACTTTCCCTGAATTTCTGTAATTTCCTGTCCTGCAGCAACTCTGAATATAAAATGAAAATGAATATACCCTTTATCGCTAAAGTGATGTTTGGGTCCAGTTGCTCGCTTGGAGTGTTGGTTTGCTGATTCCGGTTACTTCCTTTCCCCGAAATAGTCCTATCTGCCAGAACATCGTACCCGCAGAGAGCCACAAGTATGTTTTTTGGGAACGTTTGTATTCGGTTTTTCGGCACCCTGCACTGCGCGATTGCGTAGGCTTCCGTGGAAAGCCACACGTTGCGACCTAGATGAATCTGCAATAAATTACAGTAAATTTTGAATCTTTTATATTAAGAGATTTATATAATTTAAATTAATTTCGATTATTAGATGTTGATAATCGTTTAGTTTTACCAATAAATTTACAAATTCGTATATCAATTAGATCTGATGATGTAATTAATTTATTTACTATTCCTTCTATGGGAATTAAAATTTATTATAATTAAAAGCTATTTTCCGCTCTACCGGCCAGCATGTTCTTTAGTAAGTAAAATATTCTAACCTTACTATTATCAGCATTAAGTGCACCGACAGCTGGAAAACCTTCTCTCGAAGAGTTTGAATCCTGTGAATGCCCTTGCGCTGTGAAAGAATACATTCAATTGCACATGAGTAAAAGTGTGAAGAAGTCCAAAATTAATATTATGTTCAAGAAATGAGTTAATTCTTACCAAGTACTTCTTTGCATCTATCGAGACCGCTCTTTTGCCAATCTTCATTTAGTTTTCTTAGTGACGCCATTTCCTCATTCATTGCGGTGCGCTCTTCTCTGAGTGAATCTGCATAAGCATCCGATTCACTCAAAGCTTGTTCCAAACTTTGCACTTCTTCCTTAACCTGCTCGTACTTCTCGGTTATGTTCTGCAATTTTTCTTGGTATTGTCGCAAACTCTCTTTGAGTAGTTTAATTTCCTGGGCGGTGTCACTCACAGATGTAGGCGGCAGATTTTCGTTCAAACTAAATCGTGAAGGCTGCGAGAATAAGGACTGAATGTAAAACATTGAAAGAAGACATATTAATAGGAAAGGGGTAACATGAGAATTCACTAATAGTAATTGAAATTGACATTCCTCACAAAATTACCCAAAATCTATTTATTTGTAACAATTATGTACTGAATGCATGTAAAATTGCAAATTAAACAACAGCAGGGATCAGTGTTCAATTGTTATTTATACCGCAAAATCTGTTTTCATTTTGACATCATTTGAAATATTCTCTTTAAATTACGTTTTAAAAATAAAAAATTATTACAACATCATTCTAATTTTTGCTGAAATTAAAAAAAAAACTGTAAAATTTTTAAAAAGCTTTAAAATCTTTAAAATTCTATTTAAATATTGTCTTGATTTTTTTTTTTTCAAAATAAAAAATCATTTTCAACTTTCCTAGGAATGTTCATAAAATCTTTTCAAATTTTTAATTATTTTTAAATCTTTCCAAAACTTTTTTCTTTCTTTTTTCTCTTAAACTAACTCGATTGTTTCTAAATTAATATTTGTTAAATTGTTATTTATCCGTCAAGATTTATTTTTAAATATTCTTTATTATTCTTGTAAAATTAATTTTGCAAAGTGAAAAAGACATTTCAAATTTTCCCACGAATCTGAAGAAATTTTTTTTATTATCTTAAAACCTTTCGAAATCCTTAAGCGCATGTAACACTTATCCGATTTCTACTTTACCGACATTTTTTTTATCATACCAATTCCAAACGAAATGAGATATGGAGATGAAACTTTAGGCAAATAAAGAAAAGGGACTAAGGAACGTTTATCCCTGGCGAAAGTATCGGATAGGAATTCCTTCCGAACCAATCCAAAGTCATCCGAATCATTCCGGAATCTGTATCCGAACCAATCTGAGTTAATTCGAACCAATCCAAAAATATTTCTACTGTTCGTTCGATCCAAATCGGTCAAAAATTAATCTGACTCAATCCGGTTTAATCCGAATAAATCCGAACCAAATTTTCAATCCGAGTCAATCCGAACTCAGATTGACCTAAAACGATTTTCAATCCGAATGAATTCAATTCAATCCGACCTCGGATTCATTCGAATTGAAAATTCAGTGTATATAAATCCGAGTTTGGATTGATTCGGATTCATTTGTATTGAAACTTTGGTTCGGATTAGTTCGGATTGGTTCGTTTTGGAGTTCGGATTGAACCGGATTGAGTCGGATTAATTCTTAAACGATTTATGTACCGAAAATGATGTACCAAAAAGTACAGAAAGATAACAAATGGAATCTATTTCATGAAATTATAATCAACTGGAAAGTAAAGGAAACGAGCAAACTGAATTAATTTAATGAAATCATAATTTCCTTACCAAACTCCGGCGAGGAGTTCCCCGCTGTGTAGAGTTGTAAGATCTTTCTGGAAGTAGCGCCTTTCTGGAGGATTCTTCTCCGTTCGTAATTGCTGCATCCTACATAAAAAATATTTATAAACAAGTTTTAACAACAAGTCCACCTTTAATTGCAACTCTAAAAGATATTGATTTTCAGAAACAATGGAAATATACCTCTAAACTACATGAATCCGCACATTGCCGTTCCTTTAGTATTCCGAGTCGCTTTTTTAAAGCTTGAGATGGTACACTTTGCTGATCGTCAGGCTGTAAATACATTCACATATTAATCATTAAAGAGGATTCGTAAAAGACCATTCCCCTTTCCTACACAGAGAATTCTATCATTGCGTCACACTCAGCATCAAATGAGCCAGGATGAAGTTATTTTGTCAATTTTTCAAAGAAGATATTGCAAAAATAGTGCAAGTTTAAATGTTTTCTAAATATTCTATCTAAAAATTCTTTTTGAACAAATTTAAAAAATGAAATCCACTGCTAACTGCTTAAATGATCTATTTTAATAAGAGAATACAACTTAGTTTCATTCAATATAAGAAATATTTATTGAAATTTATTCTTCAATACGAAAGAATTGATTAATTTTTTGGGATTTTTAAAGATTTCAAATAATTTTGAGAGACTGTCAAGATTTAAAAGACTTTCAGACAATATATATATATATATATATATATATATATATATATATATATATATA
>CAKNYM010052119.1:309617-347913 GCA_932195095.1 Andricus curvator | reverse complement strand
TAAATACGTTAGCGACCGAAAACCGAGTCACTCTGCTATGGATCCCTAGACACAGTGGTATCAAGGGCAATGAGATATCGGATAGGCTAGCCAAGATAGCAGCAGGAAGAAATTTTACTGGACCCGAGCCAGTGGTAGGTATTTCCAGCAGGTTAGTCACTGAAGTAATTAACAGTTGGCTGACTGAGGAACATCAGAATGAGTGGGACCTGGTTTCTGGTTGCAGACAGGCCAAAACACTCTTGGGCTCAAAGCTTAACTCCAACCGAGCTAGGGAAATACTCAAGCTCGGGAGGAATGAAATTAAAGTCCTAACAGAACTATTCGTAGGACATGGGAAGTTAGGATATCACAGACACAAGATTGGGCTTGCAGAAAGTCCCCTCTGTCGTCTGTGCGGAAAGGATAATGAGACATCTACTCACATCCTTTGTCACTGCCCTGCTATTGCGGGGAAACGTCTAACACTCACAGGTAATTATTTTATCAGTGAGTTGGAGATATCGGCCAATAGCGTGGCTGCGGTCCTCTCCCTATGGAGAGGGCTATGGGGTCATGCTTAGGCTTACAAGGGGACGCAACGGAATTACCCAAGCGTCAGGGGCTGCTAAGGTCTCAACCCAGAACTAATAATAATAATAATAATAATCCTTTTTGTTTGGAAAGTTAAAAGGTTTTGTTGAAAAATCCTCTTTTTGGTTGACTTCAACTGCGTTTTTGTTTAAAATTAATATTGGTTTGGGCTGAAATATCAATTATGCTTTACATTTTTTGTTGAGAATTCGTTTCTTTTGGTTAAAAATTAATCTGCGTTGTAGAAAATTCCACAGTATTGTTAAAAAATCAATATTTTGTTTGAAGATTCTTCATTTTAGTTGAAAATTCATCACTTTGTTTGAAAATTAACCTATTTCATTGAAAAATCAGTAAATATTTATTTTGGAACTGAAAATTTAACTATTTCATTTTTGGTGAAACATTGATATTTTTTATTAAAAGATTCAACTATTTGACTGAAAATGTATCTTTTCCAATTCAAAATTTATGCATTTTTTTAAACATTCCTTTGTTTATAGAAAATTAATGTTCACGGTTAAAAAAATCACTATTTTGTTGAAACTTAACAATTTTGTTAAAAAATAAACCATTTTAATTAAAAATTCGCGTAAGTCTAGTTCATGCGGAGTAATCCACCATAATTTTATGTAATCCAGAGTAATCCGGAGTAATCTTAGGTCATCCAGACTAATTTTGTATATAGAGGTAATCCAGGGTAATCCGAAGTAATCCACCTCCGCTGGACCGCATTTTTAGGACTTGTGCCCCTCTCGGCTTTACCATAGTTGTCATTCTCAGAGCCTCAATTTATTATTGCCTGACAAATAAATTCCATAAATTTCCAGGAACTTTGCAATAATTTTAATAATTTTTCTAATACCTTTACAAAAATTTTCGGTAAATTTCAACATATTTTTGATGAGTTTCAGGTAATTTTAAAGAATTCAATTTCCTAAGTTAGAGACCAAGTCTCAAGCTTATCCTTTAGGTTTCCATAGTAAGTACAATTTTTTATGAAACTACCATCAGACCACTTTTTTTTCGGAATACACAACTGGATATAATTTGAAAAAGTACAGTGCTTCCTTACAAAATCAACTCATATTAATGTGTCCTGGCGTTAAATGCTCTAAAAGGAGCCGCTTTGAGGCTTCTTTTCACACGTAATTGTCTTCCATAAAAGTAATGAAAATTGATATACTATAATAATAGAAATTTATTTTCCTTACTTTAATTGAAGATTCTTAGACAATCACCTGCGCCAAAATATACAGTGTTATTCTGTGGGTCAAAAATGTGAAAATTGCGCAGATCAAATTCTATTCATGAAAGTACATTTATTCACTTTACACCCTCCTATCGCTTGAAGCGAAAAAATTTCCGAAGATGGGATCCGCCTCCTCAATTATTCTTATCGAATCCTGCAAACAACTTTTTTCATACAAGTAACAAAATTTCGCAAATTTTTTTGCAAATATGACTTGATGTGTAACAATTGTATCAAGTAACATTACAAAAACCTGCTTTGATAGATAGACCTGATCGGGTGCTCACCTGAAACAGCAGCGGCCGAAGTGGTGGGGCGCCCGCCCGAATAGTTGGGGAGCTTGCACGAATGATTCGGGAGATTCGAGTCGTCAACCGCGTTGGATGTTGCGCGTTCGATGTTTGCGCATGTTCGCTAATGATTTGATTTTTCGACTCATGTGCAAGCAAAGAATAATGTTTTATATTTCTCTTACCTTCGTTCATGATTATCCAAAGAAAAAACAGATAACTAGTTACACTTCATTCCACTGACATCTCGCACATGAACAATAAAATCGACATAAACTAGAAACAGTGACATTCGGGAAGAGCCTGATGTTCATCAGCTGCGGCCATTAGCGAACATGCGCAAACGTCGAACGCGCAACATCCAACGCGGTTGACGACTCGAATCTCCCGAATCATTCGTGCAAGGTCCCCAACTATTCGGGCGGGCGCCCCACCACTTCGGCCGCTGCTGTTTCAGGTGAGCACCCGAATGGTTGGGGTGATCGCACGTCTCAGTAGTGCAAGCGCGCCAAACCTTCGTGTGAAACAGAAAAAAAGAGAAAGCACCCGAACTATTGGGGTGTGAACCCGAACTACACGGTAATTCTTCGCTCAGTGTAATATGTTCAGCACCTGTAGCCCTTTTTTTATGCCAAACTGAATGGTTTGAGCCAATGAAATTCCATGTTTAACTTATTTTTATTAAAATATGTTGATTAACCTCTTCAAAATAATCAAAAAAAGAGTTTTCTCAAAAAGGGCCCAAGCGATTTTTTTCTTTTTGGGCTCAAAATGATCGTGGGGCATCCCAGAAGTGTATTCAGAAACAAATCGGCATATGCAAGCCCTTTTGGGTTGAAGTCAGTCGAGGCACACAGCGAAGTTCGTTTAATCAATTAATTACACTAAGACGTCTCGTCCTCTAGATCACGAAGTAGATGTTTAAAGAATACCTTAGTGAGATAAATCTGTACTAATGTCTTTATTTAGGACTTATAACGAAAAAAAAGGAAAATCAGTACAGTGAAAATCGAACTGTGTAGAACATGAACTTTTTAGAAGGCGAATTGTAGAACGATATCAACGAAGCTTAATCATAATTCAAACAATCAGTCTTTTTGACTTTCCAAGGTATCTAATACCCAATCCGCAAAACGTTCATCGGAGACTAATGGTCTATTGTAGAACTTCGCGAATACATTTGAGCCCTCACACAGTGTAGCCAAAAGCACTTTTTGTGGACAAAAGTCTGTCTACAACCCAATTTTCAATGGATTTTTACGTTTTTTGCTTCCTCGTAGAGAAAGCTTTGTAATGGTAACATTTTCCAAAAAATTTAAATTCATTTCATTGAACCTTTCCCAATTTAAAAATGTCTAATACAATATTCTAAGCAATTGTCCGGATGTGTGGGTGGATGTCATACTTTTTTGTGAACACGATAACTTGAAAACGGTTGCAGATAAATTGATGAAATTTGGAGGGCTTATTTTCCCGACTAAGGTAGATGTCCCAGTAATCGTGGCGGTCCCAGTAATCGTCAGTTTTGAGGTGTAAACGCCAGAAGTAAGTATTTTTCGCATGAAAATATATTCCTAAAATATTGTTAAGTAGGTTTTAACAGTGCTTGTTGTGGAAACCAAATTAGTTTTTTGTACAAATAGTGCACATGGGTAAAAAAAATTGATTTGTATTGCAGGCGGCGATGAATCACGAAACGTGGAAAATAGCTTAACATTTAGGTTAGTAAACATGTTTCTTTATTTAAGCTTTTAATATGTCAAGAAATTACTTGATCGGGACGAAAATTATTTTTTTGTAATAAAAGATCATTTTTGTTTCATAAAATTAAATAAAATCTTCATTTAGTACCTTCTTGTTCGAGAAATATCGGTCACGATTATAGGGACATTTCAAAAGCATACCCAGATAGCAAAGTGCGCGCACGGTGCGATGCACGTGCTGATTTTCTCGCACGATTTGCGTGCAGGGGATGACACAGCTGCGTCCTCATATGCGTGACAGGTGTGTCGCACGTCATGCGTGCCGGTGCGGGTATGGTGCGTGCACACATTTAGGATTTTTAGAGGGTACAGAAAATCTTTGCATTGATATTTTTAAATAAAGAGCAGGTAATTTATCATGAACGTATTTTTTATTATGGGTGGAAGGAATATCTATTCATTCTAGTTGCGCATTAGCAATTCAGTTTCCGCATGTTTGTATCAACAATAATAAATATTTTTAGCTGCAACTACAAGCTACAGGCACCTACAACTGACAGAAAACATAAAGACGTAGGTAGAAAGTATATTTTTCGTTTAAATAATAAAAAAAATTATGACCTAAAACAAAAATTACCTTCTTTTAATTATTTAAACCAAGAATAAACTGTTTCTAACCGTTTTCACGTCTCTTATTAAAGTTTCAGCTAAGGATATTTATTATCTTGGACACAAACATGCTAATATTTGTTGTTTGAGTAATAAAAAAAAAACAAGATTGAACAGAAATTAACCCCACTTGTCAAAATGTGTAAGTCCTGATACGTACGCCACTGATTATTATATTGTCGAAATTGTGTTACACATGTAAAAAAACCGGTAACGCCGAATAGGAGAATAAAACAAAATATAAATAAACACGCGCACGATTCGACACGAATCGAGAGGAACGGGGGGCCGCAAAGTCACTACACATAAAAATCCTATTGCAATAATAAAATTTGCGATCTAGAGCCGACTCGTTTTCTCGCTAAAAACTCGCAAAACGAAATCGTGCGAAACCGAAAACGGAAGTCTACAACAGCTGTTACGGCGCGTCGGGAGATTACCGTTCGACCGACGCGACGGGGTCTGCGCCGTATATTATTCAGCTAATGCGCGCGGTTTTCAAATATAGCTCCTCTTATTTCTACTTCAAAATAATAAAAAATGAATACAATACGATTGAAAATTAAAGATGCATTTTTTAAATTTCTGAACAAATTTTTTAAAAATTGATTTTAAATTACATTTTAAACTCAATTTAAGGTTAAACTTGAAATTAAAAGCAAAAATTGAAGTTATAAACATGAATAAATATGTAAAGTAGAAATTATACCAAAAATTTCATTTTGTTATTTACCTAATTTCAAATTGAAATTGACAAAAGGCTAATTGAAATTATTTGTATAGACGATTAAAGTTGGAAATTATAGTTTTAAAATAAATAAAATGCATATTGTACGTTGAAACTATACAACCATGCATTCAATAATTCTTACTAATTTTCTAATTTATTCTTATTATAAAATCGGGAATGTTTTAATTTTTGTAAATAAACCATTTTTACAATATCAATCAGTTCAATCTTTAATTATAATAATTATCAATATTTAAAAAAATTGTATTACAATAATAATAGTTAACTATACTACTATTATCAAAAAGTGTGCTTATTACTTATATATCATGTATATAATGACCTGATCTGGGTAGTTGCTCGAGTAATCGTGACCGGTCGCGAAGACTAGGACGAATCTGTGAAAATTTTATTTCCGTATTTCGTTACAAATAATGATTTAATAAATTTCAAAAAGGCGTGAAATATAATCGGAGAACTGACTTGTACTGTGAGTAGTAATCGTAATATAAATTCGTGCTTAAAACTGAAAAAGGTGATGTAAAATATTGGCATGACTTTAGTGATTTCATTATCAATTTTTAGTTTATTATCATCTGTCAGTGAAGTTAATATTTATTGAGTAGTTTGTCATTAGCTAACATTAATCTATACTGCATAATATAAAGAAAAATGTGTAACAGATATATAATTATTGATAGTTTTAATGTTTTGACAATGTAAACAGAACATAACCTCCAAATACACATGATTTTTTTAGTCACTGCAATTTATCAAATTTCGTCATTGTGTTTATAATTTATGTTGCAAAAAAGTTAATTTTAAAAATTGCCAGTGTGTGAATTTTTGTATCCCGTGTAATTATGTTGTACTTAGCCATTTTAAAGAACAAAGTTAGGTTATATAACTTTATACAATGAAAATGCTTCATTAAATTTGTGATGTTAAGATTACAGTAGAATTCTCAATATTTGTAATCATTTATGTGTTAACAAATTACGTGTTCATTTCTTAATAAGATTTATTTGAGACCACTTTATTTCTTATAAATAAAATATTAATTTTATTCGAAAATGTTTTTAATTGAAATAAAAACTAAAAGTTTTAAAAGAAAATTCATTTTTATTATGATTAATTATTATAATGTCCATCAGACGTATTGGAACTATCAGAAGATTCGATTTTGAAGTTATGTTTCGACGGATTTCATCTCGGAGGTCTCAATCTCTCAATCAATATAAAACTAACAATACATCTTTCATTTTATTAAAGTATACTTAGAATACAAAAATAACTTGAAATACACCTCCAAATCGCTAAAAACTGATTTCATGAAAACTTAACCGTTTTCACGAAGATTGGGACAACGACTCGCGATTACTAGTAAATGGCAGATTTGGAAATGACGATAACTGGGACATCGGTGCTTTTTGACTTTTAATTGTTTATAAATAAGAATTAATATTAAATATAATGTGAAAACAATTTTTGTAATATTCTAGGATGTTTAATGCTTCAATCAGTCCCAATCCTTTTTTAACTAATCCTTCCAAAACAATTTTCTAAATATTTGAAGTAAATGAAATCTCTTATGGTGACGATTACTGGGACATTTACCTCAATATCTTGAAACTGACAGAAGGATTTTTAAAAATATTTGTTGCACTTTTTTTAGCACTTAATAATATTTTAAAAATCGGTTTTTTATAGTAACATTTTTTTCATTGAGATAATTCAAAGTTGATGCAAGAATATAAAAGATTCCTTGGTTCGAGACGAATCGATTGACCTATACTATTAATATTATATTTTATTAAAACGTAGGGAAGTTATGGTAATTTATATATTTTGAAAATCGGTTTTTTATAGTAAAACATTTTTCAATAACATAATTCAAAGTTGATGCAACAATATAAAAGATTCCTCGGTTCGAGGCGAATCGATCGACCTACAATATTGAGACATTTGATTGAAGAGTAGGGAAGTTATGGTATTTTATATATTTTGAAAATCGGTTTTTTATAGTAAAACTTTTTTCATTAACATAATTCAAAGCTGATGCGGAAATATAGAAGATTCCTTGGTTCTAGACGAATCGATTGACCTATACTATTAATATATTTTATTAAAGCGTCGGGAAGTTATGGTAATTTATATATTTTAAAAATCGGTTTTTCATAGTAAGACTTTTTTCATTAACATAATTCAAAGTTGATACAAGAATATAAAAGATTCCTCGGTTCGAAACGAATCAAGTGACCTACAATATTAATACATTTCATTAAAGAGTAGGAAAGTTATGGTATTTTATATATTTTTAAAATCGATTCTTATAGTAAAAATTTTCTCATTCTCATAATTTAATGTTGACGCGAGAATAGAAAAGTTGTGTTGATTCAAGACGAATCGATTGACCTGTAACATTGATACATTTTTTTGAAGAGTAAGGAAGCTATGGTAATGCATGATATTTGAAAACACGGTTTTTTATAGTAAAACTTTTTTCACTAACATAATTCAAAATTGATGCAAGAACGGAAAAGATTCCTTGATTCGAGGCAAATCGATTAATCTATAATATTAATACACTTTATTGAAGATTAAGGAAGTTATACTCATTTATAATATTTGAATCATCTGTTTCAAACCGAAAAACTTTTTTCATTGACATAATTCAAAGTTGACGCATGAATAGAAAAGACTTTTTGCTCATAAATTTCAAAAAAAAATAATTCTGACAATTTTTGTAAAAAAATCATGAAGCTGGGAAAGGGATAGGGTGCGACAGAACTTTTCCCTTCCCTTTTCCAGCTCGAAAAATTATCATTTCGAATACAAAATTTGATTTGTCTTTGTATTCAAAAAATTTTTGTATTATTTTGTAATTTTGTATTTTTTGATTTCTAAATTGATCAAAATGAAGACTTTGGTTTATCCATTATTGAAAAAAATAACTTATGCTTCCTCTATGAGGAAGAAAATTTTAATACACTATAACGAAAAACCCATTACACCCTTGATTAATACATGTAATGACCTTGTTTTTTTTACCTCACTCTGCAAAAAAAATGTATCATTGGAAAATGGTCAAACTGTGAATTTGCTTATAAATATTGTTCAAACAATCAACACGTTTTCCTAATTAAGAAAATCTGACAAGAAGGAATAATTTGCAAGACATTTATTGTTGATTCCGCAATGAAAATTCATACTTTTCATGAAGAAATGGTCAAACTGTGCATTTCTACATAAATATTGTTTAAATATTAAACAGTTCTTGTCAATTGGACAAACAAGGCAACAAGAAGTCATTGATAAGACATTTCTTGTTTACTCCACGAAAAAATAAGACTATTCCTGCAAAAGTGACCAAAATGTACATTTGTTTATAAAAATTATTCAAATAATTAACTTTTCTCATCCGTTGGTAAAGTATCATAGCGAAGTGTCATTGGCAACACATATTTAGTTGATTTCGTAAAGAAAATGGAGCCTCTTCTTGGAAAAATGGTCAAAATAGCATTTATTTATAAAAATTGTTTAAAAAATTAATATTTTTTTATCAATTTGAACAAAATTACAGCTAGGAGTCACTAACGATACATTTTTAGTGGGTTCCGCCAAAAATTGGCCTTATTTGTAGAATAATATTAAAAATGTTAATTTGTTTATAAATATTGTTTAAATAATTTCCAGTTGTTATTAATTTGAAGAAAATGACAGCAAGAAGTAATTGGCAAGACATTTTTGGTCGATTCTGCAAAAAAATGGAGCCTATTCATTGTGACATACGAAAACTGTGTATTTGTTTATAAAAATTGTTTAAATAATGCTGCCAAGCTGCAGATATATTTCAATAATCATGATTAGGCATACATTTCTCTCATATTCTATACAGAAACTGTGAATTTCAAACAACTAATCATTGCGAATCACAAAAAATGGCTTTTGTTCATTAATTTGTTTAAAACATTATAGACAATTTTTCTTCTTACTCTAACCTACTGAAAACTATTGCTAGATAGTAATTACACTGACTTAAGCTCTTCTTTAGTCAATTCGCAGATCCTACAAAAAAGGTACATCTGAAAAGTTAGGATAAAAATATTCTTTATTTTGTTGTTAAATAAAAAATTTTGGTTTAGCCAAATCGAAATTCTTGCACCGACTCGATATACCCGAAAGCCTTACGGTCATTAAAAAATCAACTTCAAAATCCATTGAAAATTGGGTTGTAGACAGACTTTTGTCCACAAAAAGTGCTTTTGGCTACACTGTGCCTCAGTCCAACCCGCGCGCAGCTTGCCTTATTATTTCGACATTAAGGGCATGTGGCAAACATAAATACCTACATTACCGATCTCAGTTTTTAAATTTTCCAATTTTTTTTTGTATCTAAGAACTTTTTTAGTAAATAAAATATCGGGTTGAAACTTTGGAAAATGTATGAGAAGACAATAAACTACGTTTACGTACTTTATTTGAGGAGGAATTTCGCAAAAAATTATTTTCGAAGAAATTAAAAGTGGGTGCATGTTTTGAACCAAAGAACTTTTTTTATAGGTGAAATATCGGCTTCAAACTTTGAGAAATGCAAGAGCCGACAGTAAAGTACGTTTATGTACATCATTTGAGTATAAAAGATGCAAAAAGAAAAATTTCAACTAAAAGTCAACCCCGGTCGCCAGTTCGGTCGGTATTAGCATGGGCACGAAAATGCGAAGTCTGGCGGCCCCTTAACGAAAGAAAACCGCATCATCTATCTTTGACAGCGTGGACCCCACATTTCGGATGTAGAGGAGCTAGCTGATAGAGCCTCGTTTAGTGGCCGCCAGACTTCGCATTTTCATGTTCATCGCGAATACCGACCGAACTGGCAACCGGAGTTGACATTTAGTTGGCATTTTTCTTTTTGCATATTTTATACTCAAATGATGTACATAAACGTACTTTACTGTCGGCTCTTGCATTCCTCAAAGTTTGAAGCCGATATTTCACTTATAAAAAAAGTCCTTAGGTTCAAAAAATGCACCCAGTTTTAATTTCTTCGAAAATAATTTTTCGCAAAATTCTTCCTCGAATAAAGTACGTAAACGTAGTTTATTGTCTTCTCATACATTTTCCAAAGTTTTAGTCCGATATTTTATTTACAAAAAAAGTTCTTAGATTTAAAAAAAAAATCAGAAAATTGAAAAAGTGAGTCGGTAATGTAGGTATTTATGTCTGTCACATGCCCTTAAGGCCCTTCCTAAGAGCTGCTGATGTGGCCACATGGCGAGGGCTGTGGCTTGAAAAAATAGACGTGTCAATACCGCTTTGTGACTATCCTATTTTAATCCATCGGGTTTCTGTATGTAATAAGAAGATAGTTATCCTCGACTCCTTTTAGCTTTTTTGTCGCATCTAAATAAGCTACTGTTACAGAAGCCACGCAAATCTTTGGCTGATCTATAAAATAAGGGATTGATAACAAAGATTGGAACTTATTTGGGGCGGAAGTTTTAATATTCTCTGGAATATTAATTAAGATTTCACTAGGTCGCACGATAATATTTGAAATAGTGATTGTACTTAAGGTTTTTACTCTTTGTGCAGTTAAGAGAGCTAACAGAACTGCCAATTTCATAGATAACTTAGGTAACGATTAATTCGTATTTGGGTACCACGAACTTAAAAAATTTAATACCGGAATAGGATCCCACGTGTACTTATACTTAGGTGGTGGGGACTTTAGCTTAGATACACCCTTAGACAATCTCTTAACTATATCATTATGACCCAATACGAAGGGGACTATTAGCGAAATTGCTGATCAATAAGTATTAAGGGATCCGTACATTCCTTTATCTACAAGCGTAGTTAGAAACTCGAGGACTGACGAAATGCTTGGATTATACGGATCGAGCCACTCTTCTGCACAGAATGACCACCAAGTCTTAAGTGCTGAGTTATACTGCTTAAGGGTTGATTCAGCCAGTGGAGCTTCTATCACAGCGAGCCCTTTTTCTGGAATATCCCTTAGTGAGAAGGCTTTCCTGATAGCCTGCCTACAACCAGGGTAAGGGAGGCTGAGAGCGGATGAGGTTCCCTGAAAAGTGAAATTAACAAATTATGTGACGGATGAAATACTAACATCTCCTCGAATAAAAATCTCTTAAACAAGGGAAACCACACTTGAGTGGGCCAATAGGGAACAACAAGAATATCCTCTGCTTTGTCAATGATTATTTTTTGGATGACCCGCAGAACCACACTGAACGGAGGAAAGGCATTGAAAAAATACATCTTCCAAGAGACAGTTAATGCGTCTATTGCAATGGAATTCGGATCTCTTTGCCAATATATATATTTTTCACATTTCGCATTGTTTGACGATGCGAATAAATCTATCAGGCTGTTTCCAGTACTTTTGGATTTTTCTGAAGTACTTTGTACCCAGTTCCCATTCGTTACCTATAGAACGAATCCTGGATTCGCTATCTGTCTCGATGTTCTCCTGGAAACTAATATACGAGGCAAAGATCCAGACATTCCGTTGCTCACACCATTGCCCGATTTCCTTAGTTATTCCGTGCAAATGTGGGTATTGAAATTTGCCCATTCTGTCAATGTATGCAACGGCAGTTGTATTGTCAATCCGTAAGAGGAACTCACAATCCTTATAATTATTGGCAAAACACTTGAATCCATAAAAAGCCGCTACTAACTCTAGATAGTTCATGTGAAAAGAGCTTTCCAACTCACTCCACCGTCCATGAGTCTTTTGAGAATTGCAGAAAACACCTCATCCGGTAGTGGATGCATCTGAAAAGATTTCTACACAATAATTATATTGCCTAATAGGTTGCTATGCGTACATAATGTTATTTTGCCTCCAGGTAAAATCCTCAAGGAGGATCTCAGAAAGACTCATATCCTCATCGCAATTTCCATGAGAATTTTCAAGCCAGAGAAACTTCTCTCTCAAAACTTGTTGTGTATAGAAGACCATACCTTACTGCAGGACAACTCGAAACTAATAGTCCCATAAAACTGCTAAATTCTTTAATACCACATTTTTCTTTCTTCTCAAGTTTAACGATCAACTCAGATATTTTAGAACGCTTCGTATCAGGTAGCTCAACGCACATACTTACGCTATTAAAGTAAAGTCCTAGGAATTTGGATCTGTGACTGGGATTCAGTTGGCATTGCTTACATTACATTAGATGTAAACATTGATTTACAGTTGTCCATAATAAAAATATCATCAAGGTAAACTACCATTATATCATCTTTTAATCTCAAAAATTGAGCCACAGGCTGTATGATCTTCGTAAAAACAAATGGGGCTGTACAAAGTCCGAAAGGCAGACAAGTAAATTCATAAATTACTCTGTGGAAGCTAAATCGAAGATATTTTCGATATTTTGGAGCTACTGGTATATTGGAATACGTGTCCTTCAAATCAATTGTGCCCATAAAACAATTCTCAGAAATTAGTTTCACGACTGAACGGACATCATCTAATTTGAAGTGAGGTGGATCTATGAAAACATTTAATTTTTTCAAATTTAAGATAAATCTTTTCTCACCATTAGATTTGTCCACCAGAAAATAGGACGACAAAAATTGATCATGACAAGCTTGACACTTGACTACTGCTCCTTTTCACGAGTACTGTGACAGCAATCTCCATATTCAGCAATTCCTTCCCTGATAACGTGAGGAGATTTGGAGGATACAGTTGGACAGGTTTCTGGTTAAGCTTTAACCTATATCCCTTCACCCACTCAAGAATGGTTACGTCTGAAGTAATTTTTTCTCACTCATCGAAAAACCATTGTAATCGACCAGGAACTATACTTACGTTTACTGTTTCGGTCGATACGTCCTTTTGGGTTGCGACTTCTGTCCATTCTGGTTCCACTGATTCTGCTTGCTCTGGTTCCATTGATTCTGCCCGCCCTGAGAATACGATTGGTATTGCTTCTGGGGCTGGCCCTTCGAGTTTAAAGATCTCGTGTTCTTGGGTCAAGCACCAACTTGTCCAGGCTTGCGTTGAAGAGGCTTCGGAGCTGAAGGAACTGAATGAGTGACTTTAATGTTTAGTCCTACCTTTTCAGCTGCCTTTGCAGCATCAACACGTTTACCGAAATCCTCACCATAGAGAAGCTTATCCACTAGACAATTCTCCGCCAACGCTAATCCTTTCGGAACTTTTTCAAATGAAGGAGTAAAAAAGGATTTCCTGGACAATGACATAGAGTGATGTAGATCACACATAAGATGCACTGCATCACTTAGCTTCAGAACGTTCAACTTATCATCTGGATCTTCAGAGAACAATAATTTATCTAAGACTGATCCAGTTCCTGATATCGCCGCGCCCAACTGATTCTGCGGTAGCACTTGCTAATAGTCCTTTCTGATTTGCTTATCGTCCATCGTGGCCGAAATCCCAGGATTCATTTTTGGAGCTTGCATAAACTGAAAATTTTCGATTGGAAGATAGGTAGTCAGCAGTTCTTGACGCATATCTTTTTTACAACCTCGTTGGAGAATATTAGTCCACCTTTCTGCAAGAACGGTATGAACCTTTGGAGACACAGTAACAGAGCCAATAACGTTATCGCCCAACAACTTTAGCACTTCATCTGACGGAATTGGATCAACGGTCTCCTCCGTTGTAACGTTGACTCCATCGGCTTTTTTACCTGAACCATTATTTAAGGTCAGGTTTACATCAGCTATCTCAGTAATAGTAGGAGGCTGACCTCCCGGGCCTAGCTCAACCACTTTATCGGCATCTGTTGAGATTACAGGGATTTCATTATATAATGAGGGCGATAAGTCCCTAAACTCGTTGGAAACTATGATTTGTCGTGAACTACGCCCTTGCGCATTCAATGGCGTTATGCACGAAACTTTTCCACTTGTCGAGTCTCTTGTACCTCGATCGTGCAGCCAAGTCTCGCCAAAATCTCTATACTCGACTTGGATCGAATTTCGATCCGCAGATCCTATGTGTGGAATGAACAGCCCACTGAATCCGAAAGCCGCCGAGTTTAGCCGAGTCTGTAGAATCCCACTCGAGTTCTGAACGCGAGTAGGTTCGAAAATCTCGGAACTCCTGGCAATCTCAACGAAATCTTGAAAATCTGAATGAGAATTCAATACAGATTACCGCATTCACAGTTATAAAATTTCCAGATTTCGTAGTGAGTAGCCCCTCAGGATTGTGAGAGGTTAAATCGAAGCAACTACATTATTATACTCAATTGACACTTGAGATGCAGCTTAAAAGCGTTATCAATTTGGAGGACCCGGAAGTCAGGGCACAATTTAAATATGAGATGCTAAAGGTACTGTGAGCAATGAAACAAAGTGAAGGGTGGATATTCAAAGTCGTATAACCGCCATTTCAAATTTTTTACGGGAGATCGGAAAAACGCTCGCATTTCTTGTAAGCCAGTTACCGAAATGCAATGTTTGAAAACTCACAATAAAACTATTGCCAATTTTGACTTGCTCTTGTCGCTGAAATGACGGCATCAGCTTAGAGTTTCGAAAAAAAATAAAAACAATTTTGAAAAATTGGCGGTTATACGACTTTGAATATACACCCTTCAAGTTATAAAGACTCCATAGATGATGAGGAAGAGCAGTTTGCAGACGATGAATTTGGAAGTCATTTTGTCTATTTCTACATGAAGATATTAAAAACGTGATGAAAGTTTCAGTGTTCATCTTATGAGAAAAAATATTTATCAGATTACATTAATTTAATCATTTTAATAATGTTCGTATATTTGATTAATAAATTTGTTTATGTAAAATAAAACTTTTTATTTATTCGGCATAGGCATTTCAATCTTAAAATATCCTCTTATGCGTCTCATAAGAGGACGCATCTGTCATCCGTGGTGAACACAGGCGTGCACTGTGCGTCGCACATGCACCTCACATTGCTATTTGGGATATATTTAGGAAATGAACACGATAATTATGTGAAGCTACTGTTATGAAATTTGTGTGATATCGTATTGAGATCGCAGTTATTTTTCTTTTTCTTCCTTTTTATCAGTCACAACCGTTTTCTGTGGCAAAAGCATAGATTATTATTCTTTTTTGTTAGGTTGAATGTATATTGAGCAGTCAGTTGCAGTTACTAAATGAGTGCGAATTTTATTAAAGAATTTCAATGTTTCTGTTTTTCATAAAGAGCAGAAGACTCGGTTCCGATGACCTCGGTTTTTAAATTGGTGGGATTTTAGAATTAAAAATAGCAGAAAAAAGAATTTTCAGCTTGAATAAAAAGTTGTTCCATTTTGCCATTAATTATAAATTTACCAGGTAAAATAAGATTCGTGTAATATAATTTTATTTGAGTAATCACTAACGTCATAACACGTCATTAAAAATGCTGTCACCTTCTTTAAGTCGTTGCCATCATTTCTAATTATTTCAATTATTTCAAATCAGTTTGATTATTTTAGGATGTTTATTAGCCTTATTACGCCAGGTATTGAATATTATTTTTATTTTGTATATCCTACCTTATCTAGGTAGAAATAGTAGATTGTACAACAAGCGGGATACAGCGTCGATAACCAACGATCATGAAGTTTGCTACACGATATTAGCGAGCGTGGAAAGTCATGCGAGTTGGTAATCGACGTATCCCGTTCGTTGCACACAATGCTTTCCCCAATCACCGCGCCAGAACAATTGTCCACTACACATTGTGATTGGGGATACGTATGGCATTACTGAGTTCTCTAGAGGACTAAATGCCACATTACTTCGCTGTGACGTCACCAATCGAGTAAAGACCAACTTAGATTCTTCTGAACGAACATGTAAGTCGAAAGTTCCGGCGCGGGTTTTGGGGAAAATGATTAATTGTCTGAAACAAATGAAGTTCATAAGAAAATGGATTTTTATATCATTATAAAGGATTGAATAATTATTTCAGATGGAATCATATACTCCGAACAAAAATGGACCTCCACCACCTCAGTCTGCACCGCCTGATTACACTCAATGCGAGGGCGTGCCACCGGCCAGACCTTTTACGCCAAAACAATCATGTGAGCATATATTGATTAAATCAAGCGTATACTTCAATTTTTATGTTACAATATACTTATACAAGGATACTACAGGTTAGGAAAAACCTACAAATCATGGAAGAGTCAGAGAATTTTGTAGGTCAGCAAAAATAAGGGATATCGAGAAAACCGGAAAATGACTGGGAATTGTTAGGGATTTTTATATACCCGTAAAGACCAGGAATTGCCAGGACATTTTTTTAAAGTGAGGGAATTTTTCTGAAAGCGCGCTTACATTTTTATAAAATTGTCATATAAAATTACATAACATTATCATATTTTTGGCTGGAAATTAATTTTTTATAACTCTCAATTTAAATATTCTATTTTTGATAGAAAATTAATCTTCTTGGTTGAAAATTCATCTTTTTGCTTGAAAATTCAACAGTTTGGTTAAAACATGTTTTCGCTCTAATCTGAAAAATCTTTTTAGTTGAAAATTAAACTCTTGTTTAAAATTCGTATTTTTTTGTGTGAATTTAAAATTAATTTTGTTGCTTGAAGATTCATCATTTTAATTAAAATTAAACTATTTTATTAAAAATACGTTTTTTTTGGATTGGAAATGAATTTTTTTAAACTAAAACCTATATGGTCTACATATACCATACACCATACATTATTATATAGTATACCAATAATATAATACACCAGACCCGCGATTTAGGGTCCAGCGGTTTATGATTACCTAGAACTTCTGGCCCACGCTGTTTCTCAGATCGCGGGGTTGAGAAAAGGTTATCAATCATGCTGGCCCACTAGTAGCGGAGCGATAAAAGCGGACAGTACCCTCAGTGGATAAATTCATCAGCTATCAGCATACGGCGTCAGTTCGTTTTCAGTGTTTAGCGAGATGTCTCCATTTCGGTTGTGTTTCAGTTGTGTTACGATTTTTAAAATTGTCGAAGGAAAAGAAGAGACAGCGTTTGTCAGAAATATGGTACAATATCAAAAATGATGAATATCGGAACAAAAAATCGTCAAAAACAAGTGATAATATAGTTTTGGAGGCTGCTTTGATAAAATAGTTTAAGGGAGCGAGAGGCAGATGCCGAAAACGTCCGCAAACGTTTAAAGTAGCAAGCAGGAAAAATATTATTTACTTGTAACTGCAAAATGTATTCCTAATTTTCGCTCAATACTTAGTTATCCCTTGTTCCGATAAATTGAATGCATATCATTCAGTAAACACAACAGGTTTTTTTTCGGTATGTATTGCTTTGAAACATTTTTCGTCAGGCCCGGCGGAATGTCTTTCGCGCTCCTTAAGAAGCGTGAATGTAAAGGAGTTAGTGTAAGCGAGACACTAGCATACACGGAAAAAATTTATCCGTGAAGAAGTCACGAACTTGTAGCTAGGTCTCGGATACGAGATAAAAAAATGAAACATTAAATCCTTATTTCTATGAGAAATATATGGATAAATTTCGAAGTTTCTTACGAACAGTTCGAATTTCTTACGAACAGTTCCTGAAAATTTCAGACTGAAATAAAAAGAGGAAAAATTTTATTTGTGCGATTTAATTTTATATTAATTTATAAATTCGCAACTCAGAAGATTCGAACCTCAAACACTGCTGACTCACCAAGTTTCTAAACATAAACCAGGAGTGCGTAAACACGCGCAGCCATCGAGGCCAAACAAAATAGGTATTATAAAACTTCTAGCCACTCATCCTACGAGCTCGAGGCACACATACGAGCGCACACACGCACCGCGCGTGTGTGCGTGGGCCACGTACAAGGAGACTTAGTTTCGAGTTCCCAGATTCGTCAGGCAAGCTCGTGAGTGCTCTGAGAATCTTTTCCCAATCACTCGTAATATTTTTGTAATTATTCACGTAAAAAAAAGTGATGAACCGTTTTAGAATTTTCACATCGAGTTCGTCAATCTTTCTCAAAGTTCGTAGGTTATTTACGAAAATACATAAATATCCGATGAATTTTTCTCATATCCGAGACCTAGCTACTAGTTCGTGACTTTTTTACGGATAAATTTTTTCCGTGTATGGAAAAGAAATGATGGTTTTCCATATGCGAGTGTCTCCCTTAAGCTAATTAATTTACATTAACGCTTCTTGAGGAGCGAGAAAGATAGATAACCTACGTGCCGCCGAGCCTTTTTTTCGTAGATAACGTTTATTAAGGCCCATGCTACTAAAATTGTTATTTAATTCAATTGTATACTCAATGGAATATACCTTAGGAATATTTCTAAGGTTCTGATTTCAAACGCCTTCTCGCTTCAAACGTTTCCTGTCGAATTGATATGTATTGCTGACATTGTAGTTTTCTTCAAGTTTAAATTGTTATCTTTATTAGACAACAACATGGACGAAATTGAACAAATATTTTCTACTATGGAGACGACTGCAACGGAAATGGTTCTTACGCCCCTGACTGTTTACGTTTGGATTCCCCTGATTTAGGATCAAGGCCATTTGCAGGCAAACCATACACTGATCTTAAACCGAGGATTTTCAACCGATTTCGGTTTCAGTACTTTTGGAATTGAACCGATGAACCTTTGACAAAGCCAGCGAACGCGTCCTCGGGTTGCGGATAGAGGGTACCTGTATCAAGGGTTTCGGCTGAATATGGTTACAATCATTAATAAGCAGTTGCAGACAATTCTCCAGAGATGGCCTCAAACGGTGACTCTGACATACCGGGCGAACTCTCAGAGTATGCAGCCTTATCCTTGAATGCGGGGCTCTACAAGGATGGACGAACCCTTTTCCCTAGCTGCTCGTGGGAACAACAATGATAACACCAAACATAGATGTAGTAAGTGCGGTTCAAAACATTCGAACGCGCAGGGCGTCCGACATTGGATCGTGCAACAATGCCGACTACCCTAGAGTTGGGGGAGGGGGCAATCAAGATAGGTTCAATGTGATGGACCGGCAAAATGTCAATACTTTTGAGAGGACGAATCGACTCAAGAACGACCTGCTGGAATGCTCCGATACCAGTATGGCCCCTAAACGAGAAGGTTATATGGCGCGACTGCATACTCTGCGGTGCGAGAAAAACGCAGAGCTCTCGTAATTTTCGTATCAAATTGTGCGAAGCTGTGCCGAGGAACTCCAGGAAAGGGGTTATATGAGCGGAGCACCTACTCAACCGCAGCTAGAACAAGCTGGCAATAGAGAAAGAGAGACGAGACTGAGACCAACTGCGGGCAGATATCCAAAAGAGGAAGAGCGGTGCTTTAGGTCTAGGAGAAATATCAACATCCAGGTTTCTCTCAAGCCCAAAAATCTGACTGAACTGGATGACGAACTTCGTCGAGATTTTTCCAAAGAGTCCGACTTCAGGACTATCAATCATAGTGTGCATAGTGCAGCGAGAACTTTGGCAGATGTAAACCGTAAAACAAAACCACCAGGGTCCGACAGTTCGCCCGTGAGCTGCCGATCCGTCATCACACACTGAACAAGTCAAAGCTGCTGTCCATCAGACAGCATATTGTTGACAGAATACGGGTACTATCCAGTGATGGGCACTGCTCGGCCTGACTGTGGTAATACCTGACCTGACCTGACCGAAAAACTTTTTGTGCGAGTTTAGTATAGGGTATGTCCTAACAACTAAACTACTTTTCTCTAAAAAAAACCTTTTCTGGTGGAAATATTTGGGTCTGACAATGTCTTACCAACATTTACCGTCACGACCGGTCAGGATTGGTCATGATTGTGAAATACCAAGCAGCGCCCATCACTAGTACTATCTGATACAGAGGGTCCAGAGACAGCGTGGCAACCTAGCCGGATGCCGCCATTTTGCGAAAGGATGACACCATTTTACGTTCAGGTTTTCTATAGTGTAGTATATCTATATATACCAACATATCTATAAGAAAACTTAAATATAATCTGTAATAAACGTATAAGAACGAAGTCGGAGAAAATGAAAAACTAGCCAGGGAATTTTCAAATTGAAGCTTTGTGGTCACCCTGTTAGTATTTGCTAGTGATTTTCCATTTCTCTCTGTTTACTAATTAACTTAATTAAAAATGTATATTTCAGATGCCAGTGGACCCACTATAGTACCCACTACAGTTCCTTTAGGTCCAGGAGCAACACACACAATTTGTCCTCATTGTCATGCCGAAATCAACACAACATTTAAAGCTGAACCAGGAATGATAGCCTACATTTCGGGTGCTGTCATCGCCTTACTTGGGTATATATACCATTAAACCATTTCCCTTTCAGGGTAGACGTGACACTACCCGATTCGGGTAGTGTTTCTAGGTTTTTCTTGTAGTTATAAATAACTACAAGTGTGGGCTCACCACACCCACGATGTGCCAACAGCACTCATGTCAGTATTCTTGAATGGTCACCCATCCAAGTACTAACCGCGTCCAACGCTGCTTAACTTCAGTGATCTGACGAGAACTGGGGTTTTTAGCGTGGTATGGCCGTTGGCCATAACCATTGGGTAATTAATTTATAATAAAAATTAAATTAACAAACTAGGAAATAATTCATCGTCAGAGAAAGATTTTTTGCCAGGAATTTTCCAACTTTTTAGAAGAATAACTATCCAATCACTTTGAATATCACAAATTTCATATCACATGATGATATAATGCAATTTAAAACAATATTTCTATCTTCTATCTTTTTTGAGCAATTATGTACAAATTTTAAATAAGTTCGACTTCAATTCTTTTTTGATGTTAAGTTTAATTTTTAACTTTTTCAATTATAATATTCAGTTTAAAATGAGTAATTCCAAAATCTTTTACTTTAAAAAACTTCCATTTTATATCTTAATTTTTAAGCATACACTTTTCATTTAAAGAATTTTGAAATTCAATTCTGAACACTTAAACAATTGAAAATTAAACGCGTTTGCAATGGAAAATTTTGGATTAAAAACGTTTTTAGTTGATCAATTGTAAATATAAATTAATTTTTGATTTTCAATATTGAAGAGTACTTTAATTATTAAAAAGTGAACAATCATTTATTTTACAAAATGATTCTGAATCCGTTCAAAATTAAAGAATTTACCGATTTTAACGCTCAAAATTGAACTGTTTCAATTTGAAAGCCTTAGTAGCTAAACAAATGTAAACGTCGGATTGAAACTTCATGAATTATTTCAATTGTGAAATAACTTTAAATTAATGGATTCATAATTAAACGCTTTTTATTAAATTTCGAATTCTATTCAAGTATTGTTTTAGTCTAAAATATTCCTATTTTAACAGATTCAATATGAAATTTTTTAATTAAGAAAAATAACAATTTTTTAGTTAATAGCAATATTTGACTGTTAATTTAAAACGAATTAATTAATTAAATATTCAAAACTAAACAATTTGAAACTGAATTGTTTGAGAAAGAAGGCCTTGAATCGTTAAAATATCATAGGGCTAAATTTAACCTTTGGACCTTATAATTTGAACTGTTTTATTGAAAAAAAAATTAATTTATAAGTAAAGCTCTTCAATTTTGATGTAAAAATGAAAATTGAACACTCATTCGTAAGAAAAAATTCAAGCAAGTTTAGATTCAGATGGAAAATTAGTGATTTTTGCAGATTTTGAACAAGAACGTTAGAAGCTTTTAAAGAATTGTGAAAGGTTTTATAAGAATAACAAAATTTGCTCAGGATTTCTAGGAAAATTCACAATGATTTTATAATTTGAAAAATTAATTTTATGGGAATATTTAAAAAGATTCGGAAAGCTTTCTGAAGATTGAAAACAAAATTTTTGAAATAATATAATTTGGAAAATTTATAAATTTATTAATAGATTCTTTAATTTAGAGCATTGAGAATGATAACGTGGATTTATATTTTTAGATTCTCATCAGAAAAGGTATTAAATTTGTGTAAAATATCTGTATGTATGTCTGTCTCTGAGCACGATAAATTTTGAAAAAAATCAATCTATTAGATTCGCCTTTGGTACACTAAAAAGTGTACCAAAGTGCACCCTAAAAAGATCTACAAATTTCTTATTGATCGCTCTGTTATAGGACGCGTAGTTTTTGGTTTATTCATAAAAAACAACATAAAAAAATCATTTTTTTGACAAACGACACAAAAGAAGAGAAAAGATGAATAGACAAAAATTGTGCACCCAAAAAGGTCTTCAAATTTTGTATTAAACACTTGTTGATAGGATGCATAGTTCTTGTTTTAATTGTACAAAATAAAATTAATTTTTTTTTAATTGTTAAAAACGACACAAGGTAAGAAAAACAATTAACAGACAAACGTTGTTCATCCAAAAAGTTATACAAACTTGTTATTAATTATGTTTTGATAGGATGCGTATTTTTTGTTCAAATCGTAAAAAATAACATTAAAAATAAATCCATTTTTTTTTTAAGAACGACACAAGGTGCAATAAAATGTTAATCAACAAAATTGTTTTTTTTTTATATGATGCGCACTTTTTTAGTTATAAAAACAAAACAATAAAAATAAATTTGTTTTGATATCAATACATATTATTACAAAATATATTACAAAATAAAATACAAATATTGAAGTAACCACGAAAAATAAAATTTGTACTTTATTTTGCAATATCGGAATAAGCAGTCCCAGAACGAGGTATAGAAATAAATATAATATACATTCGATACAAAAGAGTTGAACTCAATGTAGGAAATTTCGCACTTTGGATTAAATCGAGCGCGAATCACAAGATATGTGATGAGAATGTGTTCGTTAGAGTGGAAGGAGCTTTAACAAAAGAGAATTCACAATCACCAAATGACAGTTGTCGATGCTTAAACCTTCAATTTTAAAATGAATCTTTAAACTGTAAAATGCATAAAAGCTCACAGTTTTGCAGTTTAACTGCTTTTAATTTAAAATTCTTCCAATGAAAATGGTTAATAGCTACCATTTTATACGTTTACATTATTGAGCTTTTGAATACAAAATTTTAGAATTAAAACCTTTTTAAACCTAAACTTCAAAAGTTTAAAATTCAAGAGTTCCACTATAAGTGTTTTAATTTGCAGTTTAGTTTTTATAACTGCAAATGAAAACATTTTTAGCTTCAAGAGTTTTAACTTTTTATTTTCATTGACTGGGAAAAATTTTGGCAAACCCGGAAATAACCGGGAAGTTTTTTCTTTGATTTAAACGGCCACCCTGCTTTTTCCTTGAACTTGAAATGTATTTTTTGTTAAATTTCAGTTGCTGGTGCGGATGCTGTTTAATTCCCTGTCACACCGAAGGGTGCATGGATATTCATCATACATGTCCGAATTGTAACGCATACATCGGACGTTATCGAAGATAAAACAAAATGCAAAAAAACTAATATATCTGCTTTGTCAAAAACAAAACACAATGTCTTTTACGAATCATACGAAAGAGATTAACAATATTTATTTCTTCAGAAATTCTTTTCGCTCTCTTAGTGCTTGGTGTAATACCCAGGAAAAAGAACCCATTGAAAAGGCGATTCCTTGAATTGCGTATCTGTCAATTGCAGATTGAGATTTTTAAAACTCAATTGGTTTGCGACTATGTGAATCGGTCAGTTTCTCGAATGGCTTCGAATCTGCAATGTACTACAATGCCCATTTGAAGCAAAGTGATATTGAATCGGTATTTTTTTTGAATGATACTGATTTTTTTGACGGTTGACTACCATATTTTACATGATTTTTTAAATTTATGAATTATTGAGAGATTAAAAGAAATCATACGCAAGGCTGCTAGATTCCTTTTGACCTTTTAGTTCTAGAGGACGTAAAGGCTTTTGCGGCATACAAGTCTGTCAAAAAAATAATAACAAGTAGAATTTTGTTAGAAACCAATCGGCGGAAATCTGGATTTCCAGTGACAGATACGCTATTCAGATGACTTCAAAACCCATTCAAAGCAAGTGAATGGATTTTTGTTTCCTGGGTAGGTGGAATTTAAAAACAGTTCATGGGTTTTAGATTCGCTGCTTTCTTGAAAAATCACATGTCGTTTCTAGTTTTTACTTAGGTAGAAAAATGGCACAAACTTAGCAGAAAAAATTGTAGCAGAAAATTACTCCAAAATTGTTGCTGAATGTTCTTTTTTGTATTTATTAAATTTTGCACGCGACCGTGTTTTGCTCTTTCTCAAACGGTTTTCAGTGTTTCTATGTGCAATCAGTTTAAGAACTCACAATCGATATAGAATAGACTGAATAACCGTTCTTGAGGAAGCCTGATGTTTTTAATGGCGCAATGCTTCCAGTGGGTCCATAAACTAATTATTCTTGATATAATTTTAGATTTTCATACTTTGAATCAAGTTCTATGACCACAGTACAACGTAGTTGCATTATCAAATGAAATCATCAACTTATTCCTAAGATACAATTACGGTATTCGAAGAGTAATTTTTCTTCAAACTATTCTATCAACTTACTCGACCTAATATTTTGAAGGTTATGGCTGCTTAGACTCATTGCGCATGCGCAAACTTTTGCATGGCGTTTTACAGAAACTCTGAAATTTCACAAGACAAATGTAAAATTACATTCTTCCGAAACTGCTTTTTACCGCATGTGTGCGATTTTACACTGTCGTGTTATTTCTACCTAATTTTGGTAAATTCCCCACAGTAATCACTGGTATTTTTATGTCCTATGATCTTCGTGGTGAAGTTACATGAATCTTTTTACAGTTTGTCTGAGTGTATATGTACAAATCTGTATTAAATTTAATACAAATGTATATCAAGTCATTTGCACACACGGGAGTTGAAATTTAATATACATTAAGATATGAATAGCTGTCCACTTTATATTAAATATAATATATTCTTCAGAAACATGAATGAGAAAAAATTTGAAGAAAATGTTTGCAACTTGATAAGGAAATATCCGACTTTTTCCACAACTGACCTAAAGAATGAGTTGATCAGTTTCGCAGATTTGTACTTCTCACAAGAAAAAGATTTTACTGGACATAGTCCTTTGTAATATTTGAACTTCATCATTGAAAAAAATTTGATGGGCAGTTTCCCAGAGTGCTGCAGTTTATTGCGTGTATACTTCACACTTCCCGCACGGAGAAAAATGGAAGATCATTTGGGCCATCTAGATGTGCAGACAGACTACATTGCAGGGTCAACTACAGGATAGCCCTTGAAGATGGCTAAAGCGACTATCCCTAGAAGGTTAAAACAAGAGGTTCAAATCGATCATCTCAGAGTGTCGACTTGGTCATCTAGAACGGTCGACTCAAGCGTCACAGAGAGTCGAACCGAACATCAGAGATGGCGGAATTGATCATTATAGAGGGTCGAATCGCTCATCATCGAGGTTCGATGTGGTCATATCAGATAGTACACTTGATGTCTTCGAAAAGTCTACCTGGCCATCTTAGGGGTTCGATTTGATTATCCTACATTTTCTATATTTGTTGTCCTTTTCATACTTATTCCAGTCTCTCTCTTATAAGAGACTGGAAATTATGAAATTGAGTGGAACCTATAAAACCTGAAAATTTATGTGAAATACATGAATTCTGACAGCGTTTTTTCTTCTTTGTGGAGAGTGAGGTGTATGAGACATAATTTGATATGCAAAAACATTGCACATTGACAATATATTTGTTGGAGCACGAAAGGCTAAGGACACGGCACGGTGTCACACTGAATTGTAAGATTTCAAACATTTAAGTGAATTCAGAAACCAATATCCCACATCTCGTTACTTTCTGCATCATCAATGAGTGCTGACATTTTTTGCTCGTTTTTCAGTTTGAAACGACACGGTGACAAATTGATAGCTGAACGTCCAGTTACGCCTTTAGCCTAAATCCCTTGGAAGCATCAAATTTAACTTTTCTCTCTTATGCACTTCACTCTCCACGCATATTCGAAATATCAAAAAGCAGTTTAAACTTGTTAAAAATATGTTTAAGTTCAATAAACAGCAAATGTCACGCTGAACGGCTCATTTGACTTACACATTTATTCATTTTAAATAAACATGACAACGGTAACTAATCAGGTTGGCCCTACGTGATGGGTCATTTGCTCTTCCGTTGATGGTCGAAATGAGTGAAAACAAGATGATCTTATTGACCATCCCGAAAGGATACTTCGATTATCCCTGATAGTCAGTCTGACCTGCTTACAACACTCAGACTGGCCATAAAATGAGTGTCTCTCTGACTATGTCGAAAAAATTCTGAAAGGCTCTTTAGACCATCTAGAAGAACGGACTAGCTCTCTAAATTTTGGCCTTCTAACTTTGACCATCCATTTTTCTCCGTGCGTACTACGATTTCAGCATGCTTTTCATTGAACAGCATGTTGATAATCAAATCGATTTGAATGCAACTATTGAAGTTTTCGCGGAGAAAAAAGCAAGAAGAGGATTTAAAAAAATGTAACTATTCTCATTGTAAAAATAAATTGAACGTTCGTGATGTGTGCTCAATACACAAACCGAACATATTTTGTACTTATGAATATTCTTGTAACTTAATTACGTATTTTTGAGAAAACATTTGATAGGACCTGGAAGTCAAAGTACACGATAAGATGTTTAAAATATTTTGAAATAATGTGGAATCATTTGCAGTACTTGAAATCAAATGCAATTAAATAAAATCTTACAAAATCTGTTAAAATTATATTTTAAAAAACTTATAAAATTCTGAATCATATCTGTTGAAATTTCAGCATATTTCTAACAGTGTATGTTCAAAAGTCTAGTGATTAGCCCCTTACATTTATATAATTATACTAATAATAATATTACTAATAATAATTTGATATAGTTCTTTTAAGATATTTCGTTGAATTTATATTATTTTTTATAATTTCAGCTTGCCTTCAAACGCAAAAGATTTAATAAATAGCGACATCAGTACAAATGAAGTTTGTTACGAAATTCGTTTCATTGACACTGACTCTTATCAAATCTAAACATAGCAGAAGGCGAATGCTGACGCCTTAATTTTAAGAGATAATAACGCCTAAAGTATATATATGATATAAGCTAATTGAGTAGTAGAATATTTATGTGTCAGTCACATTGTTAATTATATTCTTCATTAATAGATTAATCAGTTTGTCCTTTAATTAGAAAATATGAGGATTGTCTGTACTCTGTTCGTATCCTTGGTCGTGATCCTCAATTCTATTGGTGAATATATAATATTATAATATATCTATATATATATATATATACCATTAAACCATTTCCCTTTCAGGGTAGGCGTGACACTACCCGATTCGGGTAGTGTTTCTAGGTTTTTCTTGTAGTTATAAATAACTACAAGTGTGGGCTCACCACACCCACGATGTGCCAACAGCACTCATGTCAGTATTCTTGAATGGTCACCCATCCAAGTACTAACCGCGTCCAACGCTGCTTAACTTCAGTGATCTGACGAGAACTGGGTTTTTCAGCGTGGTATGGCCGTTGACATATATATATAATTTCAAGTAAATGCTTTCTGAACTTTACGCGAATCAGAATTTTTGCGATTTCATCTGCACGGTGAAACTTCACGCGTGTCTAACTGTTCACGTTTATGTATAATATTTAGTAGAGTTCACACTTAGTTATATAGAGTTATAAAATTTTTAATTGAAGGTCCACACTGCATACGGGCGTAAGTACCAAATTTCAGAAATGCGTTTTATTGGCCTAAAATAATTCTTTTAACCTAACTGATATTTCTGTATAAGAGCATGGTCCAGTTCGATTTAGAAGTGGGTCAAAATCCATGTTTGGTATTTTTACATTATCATCAGAGAAGGTATTAGATTTGTGTAAAATTTGACCTCCCCGCGTTTTTGTCTAATGTCCACGTTTTGAGACCATCTTCACTCGAAAAACAGGTTTTTGCGAATGTGTCTGTGCGTCTGTACGTGTCCTGTGTTTATGTAGATACTTAGTCTCTTAGAATGATAACTTTCGAAAGAATTGACATATTGGATTGGCCTTTGGTATACTCTTCAAGTGTCCTAAACTGAAGGTCGAGTTCGTTACCCAGCCATTTTGGATGCAAATTCAAAAAGTTAGAGCATTTTCAAAATTTTTGAGACCACTTTTTTTTAAGATTTACAAATTCTATGGGCGGATATTAATAGTACTCAAAAAGGCGAACAAAATATTCTCACGACTTTTTTGATAGAAGGAAAATTACCGGAGTTATAGTATTTACAAAATTCCAAAAAACAAACGAAAATGAAAATCTTGAGCCAAACAACGCACGATATGTAAAAAAAGTCAAGAAGAGAAAAACGTTTCTTTTGAAAACCCTAAAATATTGTCATAACAACTTTTTGAATTTTGTTGCAAAATAGAAAACTCAAATTTTGATCGCACAAAAAAATACTGAAAAATAAAAAATTGAATTTTGCGGTCAAACTATACAAGATACGAAAAAACCTGAATGGACCAAAATTGCGCAATCAAAAAAAATATAAAAATTTATTATTAAACACTTTTTTTGGGACGCATAGTTTTTGCTTTATTCGTAAAAAAACAGCATTAAAAATAAAAAAATAAAATTTTTAGACAAACGACACAAGCTTCGAAAACAAATTAGTAGAACAAATTTGTTCACCCAAAAAAGAGCGACACTTTTCAAAAAAGATCATGGAAAGCAGTGGCGTAACTAGCAAATGGAGCCCCCCCCCCCCGCAACATTTTTTAAGAGGCCCTTTGAAAATAAAAAGAAAGAGTGCTTCATATATCAATTATTCATTCATTAAGCACACATATATGAAGCATACGTAATTATACTGTAATACGTCTTACTTTGATTTTGGCAAATCCGATTGCGAACGATTGAAAAAAAATTTCAATCGTTCCCAATTGTGTTTCTTAATCGGGTCGCACCGATTTGGAACGATTGAGGCTGGCTATTGTTGCCTATCGTTCTCAATCGGGACTCGAGATGAAGTTAGTCTGCTATTATGTTGGTAGCAGCACATTGATCTAGCGGGAATTATTTGAAAAAGATTATTCACTTCTTTAAAATTTACATCTCTCTAAAAGATAACTTTTAAAAATATGTTAAATTGTTAAATAATTCCCTCGTGATCGAGGAGCAGTCGCCAACATATTTTCAAATAACTTATTTTGTAGTAATTTTTATGAGTTTTGCATATTATTTGTCATTAGATTTTAATTTGTTTGATTCGGCTGTGGCTTATATATTTTTTTTAAATGTTGATACCTAAGTAAAATAATTAAACAGGTTATTAGAAGTTATTTCTCAAATAAATTAACTACATTATTTCATTTTGATTTCGAAATTTAGGTTGTAAGTTAACCCAAATAGTTCCGTAGCACAGAACATCCCAAGACATATTTCCCGCCCCGTAATAATATTCCAAAAACCCCCTAAGACCACCCCTACCACGGTTACCTGAACAAATCCGAAGACACTCCACGTAAAGCATTAAAAAAATTAAAAAATTTGAAATAACCACCCAAATCACCTTCAGAAAACCCCAAATTATATTTCCAACCCCATAATAATATTCAACAACCCCCTAAGACCACCACTATTACTTTTACCTCAACAAATCCGAAGAGCCTCTACGTAAAACACTCAACAAATTAAAAAATTAAAAATAATCACCCAAGTTAACTTCAGAAAACCGCAAATTATATTCTCAACCCCATGATAATATTCAACAACCCCCTAAGACCACCCCTTCCACTTTTGCCTTAATAAATCCGAAGAGCATCCACGTAAAACACTCAACAATTAAAAAAATTTCAAATAATCGCACAAGTTACCTTCATAAAACTTCGAAATATATTTCCAACCCCATAATAATATTCAATAACACCCTAGGACCACCCCTTTCACTTTTACCTGGACAAATCCTAAGTGCCTCCACGTAAAACACTAAACAAATTTAAAAATTTAAAATAATCACTGATTTCACCTTCAGAAAATACCAAATTATATTTTCAACCCCATAATAATATTCAACAACTCCCGAAAGTCACCCGAACGTGATGAATCTTCGTCAATCAGCCAGTATGTAACACCTGTTTACAAAGCTCTAAAGAGTAAAAATAAGCATGGTAATTAGTCCTATCAATTCATTTTTCTATTGACAAAAAGTAAGAATAAATTATAATTTTTTTTCAAATGTTTTTTCATTTTATTTTCTTTGTGGGATTTATTACTAATCATACAGTTAATGGTTAGGTTATTTATTGGATTCTATAAGATATTCTATACATTACTTGACATACGTTTTCCTGAATTCTTAAAGAATCTAACTCAAAAATTCGGAAATTAAAAAAGGCTCTAATTCTACATTCTGAGCATTAGGTTAAAAAATAAAATGAGACTTTAGTAAATAAACATGATAATTTCTTAGAATATATTAAAAACCATTCATGTACCACTTGAACATGTTAAAATATAATTATTTTCAATTAATAACAATATATAAAAAAATTGTATTTTTTAACATTTCAAATAAGCGCGCGAACGGCAGCCAATGAAGCGCCTTATGTATCGCATGCGCAGTAGTGCAAGGTGCCCGCGTTGGGAGCACTCAAATGCGACTTGTCATGTTTTTAGTTGGGACAGCAGACTGTTCCTGAGTCGATTTTCATGCATTCTTCAATGCATGGTTTTCTCTCTATCATCTAAACGTATCAAAATAAATATGCATTAATAATATAATGCATTGATTAATAAAAACTACGTAAATATTCATGAAAATTCAATGAAATATACAGATTATTGATTGTATTTGAAAATGAAAATGATTCAGTTTGTGATAATTCTGTATGTTAACTTCAAAATATGTATATTAAACTATTCAGTACTTTTTTCTTGGGAAATATTATTATTCATTATGTCGACGACAGTAGATGCTTCTTCTTCAGTAGAAAGTTGCATTTCTTCCTTTTATTCGTACAACAAAAAATTAAATTCTTTAAAAATATGCTCTCTAGTACTACCTACCTCAGATTGTGTTTCAGAACCAAGTTCGTGCATTTTCAGTATTTCTGTATTTTGTCCAATAATAAAATTAATATTGGTTTCTGTTTGAGGTGGTAGAATTTGGTTATAAAATTATTCATTTTTTTTCTGCAGCTCCTCAAATTCCTTTTGCTTCTTCCGTTTCTAAGCACCGCTCTCAAATTTTCTTTTCCCAATCGGGTATCCCAGTTAGGGCCAGACTCGAAATGAAACGCCTAATCCGATCAGGGCCTGACTGGGGTATCCATAAGGAAGGCCTGATCTGGCCCTGAACAGGCCCATTCTAATTTTTATTTATAAAAATATTATTAAAATATAATTTATTCAATAAAGAAGTAAACAATTAATTAAGAATATTAAACATTATATAACTATTTTGAAAAATATTCTGAAACTTGTCGTTAGATTCATGTATTTTGTTAAAAATTCATCTTTTTTGATAGAACATTGATCTTCTTGGTCGAAAATTTATCCTTTTTGGTTAAAAATGTAAGAATTTCGTTGAAAATTGGTACTTATGCTCCAAGTTAATTTTTTATCAGAGTTTTTACCTGAAAATTTAACTATTCCATTTTCAGCTTATGAGATAAAAATTCGACTATTTGGTAGGAAATTTGAGAATTTGGTTGAAAAGTCGTCTTTTTGGGTAGAAAATTAATGTTGTTTGTTGAAAATTTAACTTATTGGTTGGAAATTCAACGATTTGGTAGAAAATTCATATTTTTTTTAAAAAGTCGTCTTTCTGGGTAGAAAATTATTCTTGTCTGTTGAAAGTTCAACTTTTTGGTTGATCATACAACTAGCTTGTTAAAAATGTATCTTTTTTATTGAAAATGATCTTTTCTGTTAAAAATTTATTTATTTATTTATTTCAAAGTCACTGTTTTCTATAATATTAGACCTTTCAGCTTAAAAACTTTACTCTTTTGTTGAAAAATCAGCTTTCATTGTAGAAAAGTTAGCTTTTTTGGATGTAAATAAACTTTTTTGATCAAGAATCAACTGCTTTCTAAAAAATTTGTTTTTCTTCTTGAAAATTCTAATATTTGATTGAATTTTAATCTTTTTTGTTTGAAAATTCGGAAATTTGATTGAAAAGTTTTTTGGCACGTGGAGCAAAGTATAAAATAGTGAGGTTATAATGCCAAAAAGTTGTCCACGCTTTCTCAAAGTTCACTCTCGGAAATCTTAGAGATCTGGATAATTCTAGTTAAAGCGATTTATCCACATGACTTTAACGGTTTATCTGTTTACTGTTCGTCACTTTTGCAAAGCTGTCTTCCTTTCGTCCGTTCGTTGCCAAATAATCGAACGGAAGACTAATCGAATACATTCGTGATTAGCGCGGCAAATTCAAATCTAAATAAGTATAAACTTCAAAAAGATTTAAAAAATACCTACAATAATTAATACTAACTTGATAATTGTATATTTATTAACTAATTTAATGCGTCCGTAAACATACATTTGTAGACATTTTGTTCAAATGAATTTAAGCTTTTTTTTAGTTTTTTCTCGTTTCTTATATTCTTTGCATATGAGAAGTTGAATTTAACTACTTAACTTTAGGTTAGTCACTGAAATGAAAATTAGTTGAATATTCACTAATTAAGACAGGGAGTAATTTCAAATTTAATTAATTCTAATTTTTAAACTAACTATGAATTAACAGAGGGTAGCCCGATGTGGCACCGACCAGGACCACAACAGTAGCCATGATCAGGGCCGCATTGGGCTAACCCGATCGGGGCCACGTCGGGAATAAGGATCAAATTGGGCAATTTCTCCACGCGTGAGTGGTAGACCCGTTTTATTAAATATTAAATAAAAAAGAGAATCAATATAGTATAGTCGATTTTTCTTCAATACGGGATTTTGTTAGATTTTTTGAATGGAAAAAAGTTGCTTAAAACGGGTAGAACTTATTTGTACACCTAATAAATATCCAATAAATTAATAAGTACTAATGAAAAGTGAAGAAAACATTATTTTGATGATTAAATACGAATACATTTTTCACAGAATACCAATAATAATTCTAGAAAGTGAACATTAAATTTTTAGCATTGACATACTTAAATATTGTAAACTGTGAAAATAGTACATTTCAATTAAATTTTCTTTTTATTGGCATTTATAATGATTATTGAAAATTGAAATTAACGCTTAATTGAACTTAATTATAAAAATTTATATTTATTTTTAAAGTTAGAAAATAATTCACTCTGTTTCGTTATAAGACATTTATAAAAATTAATTATGCTATAAAAAATATCTATTGTTACAGATAAGTCAAATATTTTTAACGCTTCATATTATAAAGAATAGGGTTTATAGAAGAAATAAATATTGATAAAGTTATAGAGTAAGAAGGTGTATCTGCGAACAATATCTTTAAGAACAATTGTAATTAATTTAAATTGTTTTTCAATTTTTTGATAGCAACTTTAATAAATTCTTTTATCAATATTATTGAAAATTCATGTTACCAATAATTTTCATTACAAAAAACAACAGTTTGATTGCATATTTCTACTCATTATTCGTTTAAATTAAACAAATTTTCTACAGTGATGAATATAAAATGTTTTCAGATTTTGTTATGAGAACTTCAGTAAATCGTTTTATCAATATTAATGGAAAAATTTGAAAAATAATAGAGATAAAAATATGTACCGTACTCTATTGACACAATAAGAAGGTCATATTGCGAAATAGTAAACGTGATGTTGCCTGTCTCGAATTTATAAACATCTTCTGATTGTTTGAAGAAAGATAAAGAAAAATAAGGATTTAAAAAAATTTTTAAATTTTAATGGATCAATATGCTTTATAAATTAATTATGCATATTTAGGGTCCTCTTGCGCTACTTTTCAAAAGACTTCTGTATTCGATTAGGAACATTTTTCGGTTGAATGTTTACCTTATTTTCCATAGAAAATTGGAATTATTTAGTAAACTTTTGAAAACTGATTTGCATTCAATAAGGTTCGACTTGAATAAGTATGAACTTGAGTGCTTAAAGAAGGATATTTTAATTATATAGCCTTTTTCCTTAGGCAAAAGATACTTTGAGGTCTCCCTAAATGAAAATTGGTAAAATTGAGCTAATTACTAGTAAAATTTGACAGATTCGAGATATTTCCTACTTTAATAGTGAAAACCAATAATTGCATAGTAAAAATACATAAAATTATTTAGGACTGTATATAATAATTCAGTGAAAGTTATAAGCATGGAAAACGTGAAAAATAGATAAGTTTCATAAAACGACGCGATTTCTTAGCATTTTTAACTCTATTGAAACAATAAGAAGGCCATATTGAGAAATTGTTAACGTGACCTAGTCTGTTTCCAATACCAAATTATCGCCTTCTGACTGTTTGCATAAAGTTAAGAAAAATGAGAATTTTTGTATATACAATGAATCAATTTAACAGAATTCTGTTTTCGATTTAAAAATTTTTTGACAGTTCTACATTTTTCTAACTTTCCATAGAAAATTCAAATTATTCAAGGAAGCGTGGATTTATAAAAATATATTGCCTGAAAAGCTGTGAATAAATAACGGCTCGTCGTACGAGAAAATATCACGAAAGTAAACAAGTTTTATCTTGTATGAAAGATTAATAAAAAAATGGTTGAAAATCAATTCGGGTGATTAGGGATTTTCATTCATAAAAATTGTTTTAAACTATGAAGCAAGAGAGTTCATGAAGAATAAACCATTTTTTAAATAGAAGAATGAATTTTGCAACAGTTTTAGGAACAATCATGACACTGGTTGGTCTGGATGATTTTTTATTAACAGATGAAATGTTTAGACGCTTTTTTCTCTTAAAAATAGCAATTTTTTAACAACAATTCACGGAGAGAAGTTTTCATTCGATCGAAAGATTTCTTTTTGCTTTTAAGAGACCTAACCTCGATATAGATAATGTAAAAGTTTAAAATTTTTCTGAGTAATAAATTCTGCGGTATAACTGTGCAAATATGTCCATTTTGTTTAACAAAATGATTTGTTTGTAGCGCTGTAAATTGCAAACGGTTTATACGAAAGAAAAACTGCAAGAGGCAGTTTCCAACCAAAGAGAGAATATGTTGACTAAAATTATGAATTTTCAACAACAAAAAATGGACTTTTAAAAAAGCATTTCTACTTTTAAAAATGTAGTGGAATTTACAACTAAGCAAGATGAAGAGAGAATTAGGAAAGATCATTTTAAAATAAAAATATCAATTGTAAAGCCAAAAATGAATTATTTGAATTTTCAGTTAAAACAATTTTACTCAACAAAACCAAAAGGCATTTCCAACCAAATATTTAAGTTTTAAATCAAAAAGATGAATTTTTAACTGAGAAGATCAATTTTCTACCAAAAAAGAGAATTTTTCAACAAAATATATGAATTTTAAACCAAATAGTTGAATTTGAAACTAAAAAAGACAAAATTTCTAATCAAATAATTAAATTTCAACTAAATAATAGAATTTTTAACCAAATGGGATGAGTTCCTTATCAAAAATATAATAGTAGACTTTTCAATCATAAAAGCTAGACTTTTAACCAAAAATATTTGGATTTTATTATTGAGTTTCTATTAATTCAATTCGCATTTAAGCGAAAAAAACAAGAAAATGGGAAAGCTGAAATAGGGGGAAGTTTCTTGAAAACAGGGGAAAAAATATTTTTTTAAAAAGGGGGAATAGGAGAAATAGTGTCAAGTCTTGAATATGAAAGTGATTTTAAAAATTATTAAGTTATTATTGAACAGTACCGTTGCAGTTAGTTCCACTGACCCCACCCCACCCCCCACCCCTGTTACAGACCGTAATTTTTAGCGTTACCCCCACCCCCTTAAATTGGTAACGATTAACTGATAAGGGGCTGTCCATAAATTACGTAACGCTAAAATTTCATGACCTGCCTGTCTGTCAGTAACGCTACCGTAACAATCGAACTCTATCCTGTATGTCTGTTTAAAGTAACGTAACGACCTCTGGAAAAATGAAAAAACTGGACAGAATATAATAACCTATTGCTATGATTTGGTTTTTCATATTTATTTAGTTTAACCATTATAAGTCAAATAATACAATATCATATTATTCTATTGTTAAGATTAAAAATACTCTGAATAAATTTTGTGTATTATCAAAAATAAGTAAGTATTAAGGTTTTTTTTCAATGATGATTCATTGTCATTACAAGAATTGTTTTTAATTCCAATTTTGAATTTCGTGCCAACTGCGGCCAACCAGTGCGCGGCCTTAACGCAAGCGCAGTAGCAAAAGGCGCCAACATTGGCATCACTGATCAAGACTGAAGCAGAGTAAAGCAAGCCAGAGTATAGCATGAGCTCTTCGAGCCTTGTTTTAATAATTGTACGTTGAGTCATTGATAAAATTTTCGGGAAAGTTTCGAGAAAGACTTCGGTGAGAGAGCCTTTGAAATCGTAACACCAACAAAGATATCGATGCTACGTTAGTATCGGGTAACGACGGAGAAGCGAGAACGTGAACCGAGTCACGCAGACAGACCACGCTAAAGTAATATTTCAAATCGCTAATTTTCATTTTGAAAAACGTTACATTACATTTTACAAAATCCTCTCGGTCTCTCCGTAACGCTACCATAACAAAAGTCACGGAGCCTGTCTGTCTAATATAGCGTTACGTAATTTATGGACAGCCCCTCATTCAAAACAACCCAAACATAACCTCAAATTGTTAAAAATTATAAGATTTTCTCAATATGCTTGATGATTTTTATTTAACAATGTGCTCACTCTTTAATTAGGTGCCGTGTGAGTACATACATAATGTCGGTCATGACTAACCTAAGACTTGTACTACTAAGTACAAAATTTTCTTTTATGTGACTAATACGCGATGTGAAATTCAGAAGAATTAAAAATTAGTTACTTATTAGTATAATGGACCCGCTCGTTACAATTTACTTCGTCCAAATAACGAAGAAGAAAATCGTTTCGACAGGTGGATGACAATTCAGACCAACACTCGACGATACTCGAAATGAGAAAGAAACAGTCTCAAAATGAGGAATTTCCCCTAGAATCTCAAAATGATTTGGCGAAGCTCATTTTTTTTGCAACTCAAAACTGCCCTAATTTTGGCGACTTTTGAGGTTTGGCGTTTTTCTCCTCACAGCCAAAAAGCTTTGTACAAATTACATGTCTTTAATTCAAAATTAGCTCTCAGAAAAAACTCTTTGCCAGATCTTTATTATTTTCTTGTCATTTAGTATATTATTTAGTATATATTTACAAAATAAACAAACCTCATTATCAGATCTTCACAAACCTGAATTTATCGAAAATCTTACCACTAAGTTAATACCAAAAGATGTAACAGATGTTCTATCCTTGGGAAGTAAATTTGTGATGCCTCACAACAAAAACAACATACCAATTTGGAGATTAAATTTTAGGTATTGAAAATAAACAATTAAAAATTGCAGAAAAAGAATTAAACTCACTCAGAGCGAACTTAAATTTTACAATAAAGAATTTCTTTATCTCAAACATTTCATGGAATCCAAAAGACAGATTGTTGGAATATAAATATTCACAAACCCAAAAATTTATTAAAGACAACCCTCACTTATGCATTATAAAATCTGATAAAAGCCGAAAAACAGTAATAATAGAAAAACAAGAATACAATAAAAAATGAAAACACTTCTCGATGACAAACAGACGTACGAAACAATAAGAAATCGGACATAATCGGACGTAACATCATTCATTGGATCACCATTATACAACTTGTCCAAATATTTAGCTTTGATCCTAAACAAAATAACATCTACATCTACACGAGTATTCAAACATAGATGGGATATTGTAGAAAAAGTAAAATATATAAAAATTCCAGATATATATATATATATATATATTGCAACCGCCAACTTTTATGCTAAGTTAACTTTAATGGGTTTTATTATTAAACCGGAGAAATATTTAAATAATGATGTGTAAGAAGGGGTCTTTCACAGAGAAAGGATAAA
>CAKNYM010052119.1:295938-309217 GCA_932195095.1 Andricus curvator | reverse complement strand
GACAGACAGACAGACAGACAGACAGACAGACAGACAGACAGACAGACTACAGACAGACAGACACCTTGGTAAAAACCGTTTTTTCTGGCTCAGGGGGTCTCAAAACGTGGAGATTTGATGAAAACCGACTATGTCAAATTTTACATAAAACCAATACCTTCTCATTAGAATGAGAATGTAAAAAGGAAAGAAATTGATTTAAAAAGAATAATAGTAGTACCGTTTGTCAAAGAGCTATACCACCCAATTCTAAAAATTTGTAAAAAATTAAACATCAATCCATAAAAAATAAATTACAACAAACTTTACTACATATACCAAATGATCATACACCAAAGTTTGAAAAAACAAATGTTTTATACAAAATAACCTGTATAAATTGCGGACGGGTATATGTAGGCCAGACAAAGATACCTTTAAAGACTAGAATATCTGAACATCGATCAGATCAAAATCATCATCGAAAAAAGACAGCACTACGTTAACACACCACCAAATATGCACATAAATTTAATTTTAATGAGAAAAAGCTAAAGTTTTAGGAATGGAAAACAATTATCATAATAGAAATATTATGGAAATGTTTTACATTGTTAAAAATATGAACTCAGTAAACTTACGAACAGACACAGAGAACTTGAGTGTTTTTTATCATGATTTAATCGAAACTTGCGGTTAAATTCCTTCTCTTACCAACGGATCTGACGCATGCGCATTCACTTATTTCTAACGTTAGTTCATACACTCTGGAGGATTTTGGAGCAGCACAAAAATGTAGCTCTACACTAATTTCTTACACTTATCATTAGTTTAAACAATAGACACACAATTTTTTTACACCAATTTATAACAGTAAGATTAAAAACAATAGTGAAAATGACAAACTCAAAACCATTAAATACACATTTTTAAAATAACTCCAAATACTTATACATTTCGGATTCCAACTCGAGTTCAGGTTTAGAAAGAAGCCATAAGAGTCAGAATGTCTTTGGAATAAAGAACAAAGAACTTGGCTCGAAAACTGGTTCTCCAGAATAATGGGGGAAAAAACAAGTTTCAAATCGTTTTCATATGAGCACTATATAGTGCTTAACGGCCACTGTGAGTCTCATCGACTTGAGACTTTGGATTTCAACTCGAATTCAGGTTTAGAAAGAAGCCATAAGAGTCAGAATGTCTTTGGAAAAAAGAATAAAGAACTTGGCTCGAAAACTGGTTTTCAAGATTAATGTGAAAAAAGACCAGTTTCAAATCGTTTTCATAGTGCTCAACGGCCACTGTGAAGTTTGATCGACTTGAGCCTTCGGATTCCAATTCGAATTAAGGTTTAGAAAGAAGCCATAAGAGTCAGAATGTCTTTGGAATAAAGAATAAAGAACTTGGCTCGAAAACTGGTTCTCCAGAATAATGGGGGAAAGAACAAGTTTCAAATCGTTTTCATATGAGCACTATATAGTGCTCAACGGCCACTGTGAAGTCTGACCGACTTGAGACTTTGGATTTCAACTCGAATTCAGGTTTAGAAAGAAGCCATAAGAGTCAGAATGTCTTTGGAAAAAAGAATAAAGAACTTGGCTCGAAAACTGGTTCTCAAGAATAATGTGAAAAACGACAAATTTCCAATCGTTTTCATGGTGCTCAATGGCCACCATAAAAGAATATTGACAGTCTTTCCAGTTTTCTAGAATTGATTTATAATGCGAGAGTGGGTTTGTATGGGTGTTCTGATAACAATCTATTGACTGAGGATCACATCAAAAAATCATAGAAACAACGACCTCGACTTTTTCTAAAAATGTTATTTTTTCGTCAAAGAATAGTACAGCAATATATTTACCAAGTCTTTCCAGCTTACTAGAATTGATATCTAATACGTGGGTGGGTTTGATGGGGTGTTAGATGTACATTATATAGCCTAAGGTTCCTCTGAAAAAATCATAAACACAATAACATTGCATTTTGTGGAAAATGCTTATTTTTGCTAATTACAAATTTGGAAAATCTTTACCAAATCTTCTTTAGCTATATGTAAATTATTTCTTCTGTGTAGGTGTGTGAAGGGAATGTTATAAGATCAACTCAGAATTAGAAGAAAATGTGGAAAGTTTTATTTATCTATTTTATCAGTCAGTATTTTGCGTTCAATATATTTTTCCTTCTTTTTTTTCTTATATTTTTTTAAGATAATATTTATTTTTTATGTTTTTTAAATAATATATTATAACTTACTAAGAATTATTACTCCTACATATGTTTCAATGCTTTTTCTATTTTGAATATGGCGCCAGAAGTCTTTTTAAATAGATTTAGTGATCGATCGAGATACCACGCGGCGCTGATTGTATTGTTTCTGTTTACTTTTTTTCGGCGTTTGAAAACTGTGTTATTTTGTTAATTTTTTAATATTTATCGCGAGTGTTGACGTTTCGGAGGGGCTTTCCCCCTCAAATAGGAATATGTGCTTCCTGTGGGGGAAAAAATTGCCCCCTGACATCCTTTCGGTGCGCCAGCATTCGAAATCAATTTTTTGAGGTGAGTTTTGTAGGTTAGATTACCCCCTACATGAGCCTTAAATAGCAGAGTAATAACACTAAAACTGTAGTCTGGGTTAAATGTCAGGGCTCGCTTCAGGTTCTCTTGAAACTTTTCTATTTTAATTCTTACATTAGGAGAAAACTTCAAAATACTCTACAACGTACTAAAAATCATTTTATTTCAAAATAAAAAAATATGTATTTATTTGTTTCTACGAGAGAACGATTTGGCGCCGACGCGGGTCGAAAATTCCAAAATGTATATTTTTGGGCCACCCTAATCCACATCATGAAGAGCTCGACGTGTAAACTTTTTGCGCAATTCCTTCCTAATGATGATAGGGATATTGGCTCTCTGCCAATTTGGAATAAAATCTGCACATTTTGTGTGACACAGAGGCGTCGCATAGTAGTCTAAATCAGAAATTTCCTGTTAAAAAGGGCTGAATCTTACAACTTGGAAACAATTTCAATGTTTTTTGTTTAAACTTTACATAAAATTTTTTTTAAAATTCATTCTACATATGTTATTTATTGTATGAATAAATAAACTCGAACAATGCGAAATTGTGAAAATGCTATTTTTTATCGCCGAGTTAAAGGCACAAATAAAGTTAGTGTGCATTAAAATCAATACAAGCACACTTAAAAAACACAAATAATTAGTTTATGATTGCAGCTTATTCTTAGAAACAAATTATATAACAAATACTAAGATGAGAAGCTCAACAGCAGGAAAAGAATTGTTTGTTGGCTTGTTTTCTGGAGAAAGTTTTTAAAAATAATCAAATGAATGTCAAATATTATTTTATTTTTTAAATTATAGGTTGGTGGGTTCAGGCGTTAAAGAATTAATTTTTAAAAATTGGGTGAGGCAAAAAAGTAAAGGATGGTTTTATCAAGCTTCTAGGTAATTACTAAAATCTTATAATTTTAGCGATAAGAAAAGTGACATAGTTCACTTCTTTGGTTGGGGCATGACTTCTTTAAAAACAAAGCTTTGTTAATTTTGGGATGATTTTTATGCCTAATTACCTTCAAAAAAATGTTTTCTGTCTTTGCAAGTTACCAGACACCTTCAGCTAATGAAATTTTGTTTTCCTGGGCTGATTTATGAAATATAAATATAAGTATCTCAATAGGACAAGGTCAACGCCCATACGCGTGATCTATGAGATAAGGATGAAGAGACGATATATATACTCTAATGAAACATTAAAATATTCCATAGCTACAGAGTTAACCAAATTCTTTACTAACGTATTAATCAGTTTTTACTCTAATTGGAAAAAATGGTGATCGCTTATACTCTGGTCTTTACCTTGATGGTCATCCTTAATTCTATAGGTGAATATAATACTATAATATATCTATCATTTTAAAACGTTTTGCTTCTCCAAAATCCTTTTCAGTTTGCCCAAAGTGAATGCGAATTTAATCTAAACTTATTCCGGGAGAATGCAGAATATGTGTTATGAAAAATGAAATTTGAAAAACATTACCTGATACGGAATTATTCCGAATTTCAGAATCTTTAACATTGAGTTAAAGTGAAAGAAAAAATTTGTCCGCCTTAGTTCGATTCATGCTTATATGAAAAGCGAAATCCTAAAGAGGTCGGTATTGGTACACGCCTTTTCGCAAATCCGAAATAATCTGCAAGCTGTTTTCGGTTCGCGAGCTTTTTTGAAGTCGCTGAGCTTTTTCCAGCAAGTAAGCTTTTTTCGGGTTGCGAGCTAATCTTGCTTCCGAGCATAGGGGTTATATTGACAGGAAATTTGTATACTCGCGAGAAATGTTAAATTTTGAACGGATTTCTATAAAGAAATGACAAAAGAAGGAACGATCGATCACGAGCGAGCAGTGATAATTATCGGCTCGACATACATCACTTTTGTACACACCTAATAACTACAGATTCCCATCTCAAACTTTCATCAGATTGATCAATTATGTGCGTACTAAAAACATAAAAGAGTGTGGTAATTGTGTTTGAATAGGGATAAATTAATTGTTATAATAACATAAAAAGTTTAAATAGACAGAAAAATGTTAGACTTCAAAACATGATCTACAGACAGCATTCGCAGACTTGGCCGAATCATATTCAAATTCTAGCTCTGCCGAACTGTCAAAATTACGAATGCTATCGGATGAGCTGAATTTTTTTGAATTAATTCCAGACTTCAACAGATAAAACTGGAATGACATTCCAGATGACAGTACGGAGAATTTTGTGTTGATTCCGAAGTTCGAAAAAATTTCCCGGAATTCGCATTTTGTCTGATATTTCAAGCGGGTGATCTTGAACTTAATCCTTATTGTGCCCATAAGTTTTCTATATTATGTCACCTATGCGCGTTTGTTCAAAGTTTTTTCTGTTTCCTGAAAATTCTGTTACATAATTGTTCTATAGAACACTTCGAGATCCTTCGCTAGTAATGTTCCCTGAATATTGGTGGTCCAGCTTTCAATAATTTTCCCTAGGCAATCTTCCATCTATGTCCTCAGTCTTGCCTCGCATTATTGCCACAAGGATTGCATGATATACCAAAATATATTGAAAAAAAACGTAATTGTCTATTTCTTCTTTCAGAGTTTAGTTCAGAGTTCGACTGTTTACCTAACGGCGACCCTATTCCTGGTGTTTCTCGTGAGGGACCATCTTTTTCTTCTCCTTCTTCTGACAGACAACATTCTCCTGGCAGGTCTCTTCCTCTTGCCGAGCCTCATCTTCGTGCCAGATCCAGGTCTCCTCCCCCCACGAGCATGACTCCAACTACCAGACTTTCTTCTTCTGACAGAAGAGGATATACACTTGAGCAACTTCAATATATTCGGCTTATTCCCCATAAGAATCCGCACCGGCTACTCGAACTTCAAAGATACACTTTTCCTGCTGATAAACGAATTAAATTACTTGCACGACAGAGTGTCTATGTGCGTGTGCCGACCGAAGAACAAAATGTATTATCAACACCCGATGGTGACGTTTATGCAATATTGGAGAGTTCTTATGTTCTTGCTGGAATATATACATATGATATGCGCACGCTATATAATAGACGGGCAAAAATAAACATGAACAGCGGCACGATTACCATACTGACCTCAGATGAACTCAAGGAAATTCCAGTAGGCTCCTTGCGCCCAATTTTTAATCATTTTAAAATAGAGCGTGTGAAAAACAAAACTCCAGACAATTAATTCAATTTCAAAAAATCTAAATCTAAAACTAAAATATAAAATTGTTTGTGATACAAAGTCAGCTTAAAATTTTACATGTAACTATTAATTGAAAATAATAATAAAAAGTCAATGTATTATGGTTCTCAAGGCATCAATCATTCATCAATTTCCCAGCCAGTCTTTTTCGGAAACAAATAAAAAACGATAATATTTTTCGCTGGAAATTATTATAGATTTATAATGATTTACCTATAATAAATTTTCGTATAGGAGAGAACACCCTTATGTAGATAGGAGAAAATTGCACTACTATACAAAAAATTTAACGCAATTAATTTATTAGCAAAAGCGAAAAAATTTTATTATACGCCACCAAAAGCACGATCCATTGTATCGTTTCTGGCATTGCTAGTGGTGCACAACGTTACGAGAATGGGGTTATTGCATATTTCTAAATTTTTTTTCCTAGTAAAATTAAAAGAGCACCAACAAAATAATGTAAGCACGGAAGGAAAGTTTTTTTCAAATAAGTTTGAATTTTTTTTTAATGTTCAAAAAGTATATTTTTGCGGGAAAATCTTATTGGTTCAGCGGATTTGTGGAAGTACTTCAGTCTGAGTAGCGCGGTTGTCCAGCTTATGGGGAATCAATATGGCCGCTAACTATTGCAAGGGAAAACCGTAAACGTAACCTATTGTAGTGTTTATTATTGTACACGTGCTTTAAAATTATGAAGAACGGCCTAAAATGTATTTAAGGTGCCTAGAATTTTACTTAAACCAGGATTTTTAAAGTGTGCATGGTCCTAACGGCCTTCACTTAAAACTAACACAACATTCGCTCGGTCCAAGCGTGAAGAGTCAGGGGCGTAGAAAAATCATCAGTTGTAATACATAATATTACGCACCAGACGTGCGTGAGTAACCGCGCACTGCTCCTTTGTCGCTACGCTGCTGGTGGTTACGAATTTTTGAGCAACCGTCTCTCGACCCCGCGGGCTCCTCTCTCACCACGAGACCGCCGAGGCATCAATTTTCAGAACGACTTAAATGAGAGATACTTGAATGGGATTCGCAGTGTATATTTTAAAATTAAGTATGCATCACCCAATGGAGTATGAAAATATAAAACCAAGTAAAAAAAAAAGGTATTTGTCATGAATATGAATTTTAAACATTACTTAATGTCGCATCACATGATATGCGACTATGACAGAATAAAAAAATGTCAAATTTGTTCAAATATATGCAAAACAGATCAAAATATTCAAAATATGGGGAAAATGTTATTTGGAATCAAATTCTATAAATCGATTTTTCGTTATACTAAAATATTCGTAAGTATAAAAAAACATTCTTGCCAACATTCATCATCCTTATCTGTGAGTCATATGTATTTGATAAATGGTGTTATTATTATTTATAAATTTTTAATTTGTAGTTTGAAACAAGTGCGTGATAAGAGATTGTGCGTACATTTATGTTTATAATTTATAAATGCTGGCGTCTAAAATTTTGAACCTTGCCTAAGTGGTGAACTTTTTGGCAATCATCCATTGATCTATTTTAGGCGAAGAATTTTCTGATTAAACATTTAAGTATATTGTGACATCTAGAACAATTAAATGAATGAATTAGTCACTTACCTGATTTGAATGGAATACCGATCCTCGTTTTGCTCGAGATTTTTCAAATGATCGAAATAATGAATTAATCTAAATTACTCGAAGCGGGATTAAGGATAATTGGGAGTAAGAGAGGTTTTCAACTTAAATTTACAATTAAAATTACAAAAGATTTATTTAGCAAGGTACAGAGAAGAAGCTACATATGATCTTCAAGTAACGCAGAGATCAGTCAGAATTCCATGTGAACCTCCCAGGAAGGGCAGCTTCTTGAAGAAAGGGAAAATTCAAGTCTGGTTCGTTTAGAGAGAGAGTAGGAGAAATTTATTTAAGTTTATGAAAGAAGTTGGTATTCACCAATTTTTAATTATAGTGCAGTTGAGTAATCCTCACTGAGAGACGGAAGGGGGTTGACAGAGATCCTTAAAACGTCTGGAAAATTTCTCGGATGGTGAAACCTTCGGCGCGCAACAATATTAGAGATCTCAGCAGTAATGGTATCAGTCTAGTTAAAGATTCGATTGGCAGGTAATTTTTGAGGTTGATCAGGCAAATTATCCATTTCAAAAGTTTCTCGTGTCTAGTCGGTTTCTCCCTGAAGCGAAGAAGGGTTTTGCCGTTGCCAGAGAAATTTTTTGAGGTAAGGGGGGATATGCAACAGGAAAAATCTACGGGAGGGGATTTGCAGCGGCACACGGGAAAGTATGCGTATATTATGTACTTGTTTGAAGAATTTCTGGGGGGGGGAGGGGCAAAACCCTGATCCCCCCCCTGACTAGGGCCTTGATTAAAGAAATAAACGATTCTATCTACAAATTTTCACGATACACACACTGTTCTCGATTTCACAATTCCCTTGTTCCAAGTAGTACACTTGATATTGACGCGAAGCAGAATTTAAGTTAAATGTTAAATGTTTGACTGTCTGACTATGCTTGACATGTTTTACTGTTAAATATAATTTTTCGTTACGTGACGGTGGATATCCTCCATACATCGCTTGATTCCTAGCTTGATACCCCCTTAGGAGCGTCCACTACTGTACGGCTTTTAGTTAATTTGTTAATTACAATTAGGTTAGGGAGTGTCTAGCTTGGGCGTTTCTGCGAGGATTCGTATCATGTTTATCAACTTTTTGTGAAGATTGTAGAGGCGCTTAACGCTTTCAGATGTATTAATGAAGGAACGAAAGCACTAATCTATTAATTGCTAAGCAAATGATTGGTGATGAAGCACATAGTCAAGCGTACCGTATCACAAGGAAACTGTCCATGAGTAATAGGTACATGTCTAATTATGATAATTATACTACAGTAGTGAGCTGGATTCCCAAGGGTGCGACATGGAAAGCATCTTTTGGGACGCCAGGGTTGATGATTAAACAAAAAACAAGACAAATATATTATTGTGATTTTTGGAGCACGTGAAAGGATAACTGCAATATATCAATAATAGTACATATTGTTGCCTTTGATTTCAATAATAACTTCTTGAGCAGAAAAAAATCAATTTTCATTTTGAAAATTTGAACAAAGAAACAGAGTCGAATTGTAGTAAAACAAAATTGAATACTTGGTTCATATTGAGCAATACAAACATTGATAGGAATTCAATTGTTTTTCAGTCCTCACATTGATCAATAGGGCGAACATAATTGATGTTCAAAATGACTTTGTTTAGAGGAAATGGTGAAAATTACCTCACACTGAAACATTTCACCCCCTCGCAGTGTGCTCAAATTATTTTAAGTGGCTAGGTTTAAAAAAACAAATATTTAGTCATACGAAACAAACCAGCCACTGATCGCTCTATAATATCCTCAGGTCCCATTAAGCGGACCTCAAAGGATTCTTGCCTGAGCCTAGCTGATGCTAGCACTGAGCCTAGAACTTGCTGTGCCCATGTTAAGAACAATGGAAAAGTCGTCACACACGGGGGGAGGGGGTATATAAAGTTGCTGAATAATGTATCACGTATTTTGTGAATGTTCCCTAAAAAATCTGTTTAAATTTCTTAAAACGCTGGAAATATTTTGAAATTCCAATACAGCGCACAGCCTTAGCTGAATGCATTTTTAACGAAAACTAGTTGAATTTTCATCCTATCTCTAACAGTGTTTTTGTTGGTTAAAAAGTTGAGTGATTGCCCCATCAGATTCAGGTAATATAATTTCTTTATCTTTGTTAGATAATAGCTTCACGTCATTAAAAGTAGTCCACGGCCATATACGTTATCAGGGTGGCGACTATTTTTTAAATTTTCGTCTCCCGGCTTTCTCCTGGTTCTCCCGGTAAATGTTCATGATTTTTCCCGTGCTATGCCGTACAGGATCGCCAAATAAGTGATTACACTTATTAAATTTGATTATAACTCTATTCAAGATCTGAGTAGAACTTTACAGCAAAGGAGTCGGACTAAGACCAGGTGACAACTATAAAGAGACCGGGAAGAGACTAACTGACCCAAACGGGCGGGTTATATAGGGTAGTATTGATAAGCACTTATAAAACATTCTATCAGTCATACAGGCTACAGAAAGCACCAGAAAGTACATGCGCAATTACAGGTGTACATTGTATTGATTAGTACATTGTGTTGATTATTATATATATTTAGATTCGGTTCTGATTCCTTGGGAATCGAACCGAAGGTGGTCGCGAAGGAATTAACTCCCAAGCGGACGAGTAACAAACGTGCCGAACGCTGAATGGCACCTGGGTGAGGTGTCTCGAACGGTGACTCTGGGATACCGGGCGACCTCTCAGAATATGCAGCCTTATCCTTGCATGCGGGGCTCTACAAGTATAGACGAAGCCTTTCCCTAGCTACTCGTGAAAACTACAATGATAACACTAAACATAGTTGAAGTTAATGCGGCTCAAAACAATCAAACGCGCAGGGCTCCCGACAATGAATCGGACAACAATGCCGACTACCCTAGAGTTGGAGAAACCAATCAAGACGGAGTCAATGCGATGGACCAGCGAAATCTCTATACTTTTAGGTGGACGGATTGACTCAATGAAGACCTGCTAGAGTGCTACAATAGCATTATGGCCCCTGAGCGAGAAGGTTACATGGCACGACTGTAGGCTCTGTGGTGCGAGAAACACCCAGAGCTCTCGCACTTTTTACGTCAGCGTCTGCGAAACCATGCCAACCAATAGAGGCAGGCATCCAATAGAGGAAAAGTGTTGCTTCAGGACACGGAAAACATTAACATCCGGTTTTCTTTGAAGCCTAAAGATCTGGCTGAACTGAATGACGAGCTTCGTGGAGATTTTTCCGAAGAATCCGACCTCTGGACTATCAATTGTGGTGTGCATAATGCAGCGAGAGCTTTGGCGGATGCAAGCCGTAAAACAAAACCAACGGCTGATCATAAGACCTAAAGACGAATGCATCAACTCACAACAAAGATAGGCTGGCAAGACAGTACGCATCCCGCATTCAGTGTGTGATTGACTACATAACATCTGGCAGGAATTTCACCGCCAAGGTTCGACAGTTCGCGCGCGAACTGCGGATCCGTTATCACACACTAAACAAGTCAAAGCTGCTGACCATCAAGCAGCATATTGTTGACAGAATACGGGTACTATCTGCCGCTAGAAGAAGTCTAGAGCGGAGGGAGAGGTGGATCAGAGAAAACCAACAGTTTTTCTCTGATTCATCTCGACTCTTCCAAGATCCTCCAGTTACTGTCGACCATCCACCCAAATCAGAGGAGGTTGAAGCATTTTGAAGAGAAGTCTACGAAGTGCAACATCCACTTAAAGAAGGCTCAAAGAACATAAATGGCTTCACGGAACTGTGCAATGTCCTCATAACACCTGAGGAAGAATACCCACCTATCACTACCCAGGAGGTGAAAAAAGTATTAAGAGGCATGAAGAACTATTCCGCTCCGGGACCAGATAGTATCAATACCTTCTGGTGGAAGAAGTTTCCTTCAACCCACCAGCATCTGGCCCGCATTTTCACCTCATATCTAAAGTCGGAGGAGCCTATTCCGAAGTGCTTGGTGGAAGGGGGCACAGTCCAATCACTTGTCTGAACACACTGTATAAGATCTTCACAGCTATCCTAAATGATAGGATTGGTCGCACAATCGGACCTGTGTGGCGAGAAATGTACGAAAAACGCGGCTCAAAGAAATGCGTAGCAGGATGTCGGGAGAACCTGCTCATCGATAGATGTGTCTGCAAAGACGCAGCATCCTACCAGCGCTTCCTATGGAGGGCCTGGATTGATTCCCGGAAAGCTTTGATTCAATCTCCCATAGACTTATCATCTGTCTGTTGGAAAGCTTAAAAAATACACTCAGGAGATTAGAATGGAATTTGGGTTAGAAAAATGCGCCAAGGATCATTTGAAGCGAGGAAAACTTGATGGCATCCCTGACCCTGAGCTCGTCGACAGAAGGGCTATACGCGACCTTAGCGCTGGAGAGACCTATACATACCTGGGCGTACCACAGAGCCGCATTCAGGATGTGTCACCTATAAAGGATTCTCTCCGAAGCAGATACAAACGTTTCATCCGGAAGATTTGGTCTTCTGAACTGTCGGCGAGGAACAAAGTATCTGCAACTTCCATGCTGGCCGTTCTGGTAGTACTCTATTTATTTGGAGTGGTTCCATGGATGAAGGACGAGCTCAGATCCCTTGATATCGAGTCACGAAAGGTTATGCATATGTACAAATGCATGCATCTTAAGTCTCCTGTTCCACGACTCTTCATCTCACGCCGTCAAGGTGGTTGCGGAATAATGAATCTTGAATGACTTCACAACAGGATTATTCTGGGTATAGCAAATATAGTCGCAAATGGAAGAGAACCTCTTCTTGAAATGGTCAGAAAGTACGAAGAAGTGGGCAAGGGAGCGTTTCTGTACAAATCTTATCCATCTCAAGTACTCACTTCTGAAGGCCCGGATTAAGAAAGCACAAGAGAAAAACTTCCGCGAACAGCTCCTTGACAAGAAGATGCACGGCATCTTTCATAGAAATGTGGAAGATCAGTCGATGCAGTATGAGCTAACGTTTGCTTTCCTTAAATCACCCGGATTGAAGTCGCGCACGGGGGGTCTCATTTTAGCATGTCAAGACGATGTCATTTCCACTATATTATACCCTCGCCACATTTTGAGCCAAGACATTCCCGATGATAGATGCAGAGCGTCTCATGCACACCCCGAGTTTCTGGGAAACATACTATCTAGTTGTCCAACTCATGCGGGAACGAACTGCATCCAAAGGCACCATGCGGCATTAAGAGTGCTTCATTACCATATCTGTCAATTTTACAGCATTAGCCCTAATACCGCTTCGCTAAACGCTCCTAGGGAAATAGACTCAATTGTCGAGAATGAGAAGAGCTGCATATACTGGAACTTAATATTCTCGACAATTGTTTCTGTTGCGCACTCGAGACCTGACATAGTTCTCCTTGACTTCGAGAAACGAACCATGTTCGTTATCGAATTTTCGGCACCAGCGGACAAAAACGTCACAGCCCAGGAGAAAGAAAAGGAACAGAGGTATAAAACCTTGTAAGGGAGTTGCGACGGGTATACCCGAAATGTTCTGTTAAGCTAATCCTCCTGATCATCGGCGCTCTTCAGGTGCCAAGCTTTCACTGGTTAATGGCCTGAAAGGTATCCCTGCGTGTTAACAAAATGCTAAGGTGATTGCGGGGAAGATGCACAGGGCGGTCGTCCTTGGGACGCTCCGTTTCCTCAGGGTGCACGAGACTTTTGCAAGTCATCGTATTGAGTCCGTCGCAGACTGTAACCACCTATCTCACGGTCGTAAGACGTGGTTATGGCTGAAATTTTACCGCGATTTCGCTGGCAGCGGGTGCAGTTTTTCAGATTAGCACCCGCTCCCGGCGAAATCCCACGGTTGTCCTTATGACAAACTTTGAA
>CAKNYM010052119.1:263634-295838 GCA_932195095.1 Andricus curvator | reverse complement strand
TATATATATTGTAACTCGCGAGTTACAGGACCAGCCTGGGCATAGGCAAAAGGAATATCTCCTGCGTGATGCTCATAGAAAAGCAGCATCACACAGGAGAAACTCTAAAGCGCAGGCTCCAGTACTCCCACGCAGCTAAATCTTACGTAAGCGTGGGAGGGCAAAGAGGAGCGAAGTAAATAAAAAGCGCTCCCCGGCCGAAAAACGGCATTCAGAATCTCGCGTCTGAAAAGCGCGGATCACAGGGTGGAGACCTTGTGAGAAGACCTGAGGATCGTTTCTTCTTTTCTTGTCACACAAGTTCCTCCCAAGTGGAAAAGAGATAAAGTATTTGGCCTCAAAACCAAACACTTTAAATCTTTTTCCCTAAAGAATTGCGCTATCTTTAAAAGAGCTGAGGGGATTATATCGCCAACGCTGTTTTGAAAAGAAGCTCAATTTTAGAGTGATCATTCGTTCTTCAGAACCTAGTGAATGAATTCTTTTAGAAAGCGATCTCGAATTATCTGTTGTTTATTTTTGTGGCTAAGATCCACTGGAAAATCTCCTTGAATTTTTTTATTTGCATTTTTGGCGAAAGGCCTTTTCTTTTTGATCTTCTTTTACGAATTATTATCTTGGGATATTGTATTGGCATTCTTGAGCAAGGTGGAGGTTATACCTAAGCCATTGGTCTACATTATACAATGCAATATTCTTTTAACCTGACAATCGTGTCTTAAAGATTTACAAGCAGAAGAGGAGTTGCACTGCTCAAACTGGTTGAGAAAATCTTTATGTACGAATCTCAGTTTCTAAGGAAATACCTCGTACTTAAGAAAGGACTCGGAAAGTCCCTGAAAGTCGAGTCCGCTCGCAATCGCTTGCCTTTGCGTTCTCTCCGGGAGAACAATAGAAATTTACCTGAGGCCTGCGAATTCCTTAGCCCAGGCGTCTCGCACTGAACGTGCCTAGCTTACTATTTCGCCTCCGTGAGGTTGTACACTTGATAAACAGGTAGTCTTTAGATTTATTGGTCATAATTACCAATTAGGTAACCCCTGACTCTATTCTTGTGTGCTTTATAATCTTAATAGATATTTTGACGTGTGCTTAGCCCCGATTAGCTAAATCCTAAAAAGTCCTTGCTATGCAAATCACCTTCCTAGAGTGAGACCGTGATTACATGAACGTAAAATAAATTAAAGTCTCTAGGAAGCGTGCAGCTCGTTTGTAAAGAAAGGACGATACCTGAGTCAGGCTATCTTCTAATAGATTAAGAGAAGAAAAATAGAAAATTGAATAAATAAAATACTTATTTTATTCCGATAGGAACCTAGATTTTGATTTGAATACAGAATTTCTAGGGTATACTAAAACTAAAATCTGCCCGTTGTGCAGAAGACTCTATTGAGTCTATACTTCTTCATTCTTTCCAATTAGGATTTGTATTTGATTTTGCATTATATCGAGAAATAAATATCTACTATACTTAGTGTAGCTAATACTGCCCGTTGTGCAGATTAACTTTCGTTTATAAGAGCATCTGCCAAATTCTCTTCAGCGAGAACATTATGGAATCGTAGGATCCGTCTAATAAAAAGACTTCCTCTCCGAGAGGTTTAATTAAAGAATATCATTTTGTTCGTTAACCAAATTATTAATTAATTAGCTAGGGACTTAGAGACCTGAATGTAAAATATAGGGTAGCTCAGGCGTAATTGAATAAAAAGAATTTGATTTGTAATCAGAATTTTATCCTTTCTCTGTGAAAGACCCCTTCTTACACATCATTATTTAAGTATTTCTCCGGTTTAATAATAAAACCCATTAAAGTTAACTTAGTCTAAAAGTTGGCGGTTGCAATATATATATGTATATTCTTATTGGCAGGGTACATAGGACCCGGTTTAGAGGAAAAATTTAATCTCTTTGCGAAACTCACAGTTTTTTCACATATATGATCAATTGCAGATGTCGGTAAGCAACCACAAACCTTTTTGCAAAAAAATCAATTGACTTTGAATTATATAATGTGTAGGAGGAGGAAATTTTTATCTCTTATGAAAAGAAAAATACAAAGATCTATTTTATTCCACACTAGCAGTAAATCCATGCACGCAAATTGCGCATTCACGTCTCTGGATTTTTATTTCCTAACAAGAAAAATATGCAAATTTAAAAATCCATTATTAAAGCAATTTTTTAATATTATGTTTTAAATATTTTTGATAAAATAATTGATAATTAATAATTTCGAATTGAAAGCATCTGAAATTAAAAAAAATATGTATTGAACGATTTTGGACAATTGAATTATAAAAAGCAGTTGAATTGTAGAATTTCTAAGTCGAAGCGCTGAAAATTAAACAATTTTATTTTGAATTGAAAATTCACGAAATTGAATGATTTCAAATTAAAATTTTGAGAAAAGGACAAAGTCCAAACGTTAAAAATTGAATATTTTATAAGATTCGTATTTTGGAAATTGAGCCATTTGAAAATGAATTCAAATGAATTCAACACATAGAACTTGTAAAATGCAGAGGTCTTTCATGATAAGGGGTGCTCGCCTGTGGAATAAATTTTCTCCTTGTATTAGAGAGGCTCTCTTACATTTTAGGAAGGGTTTCTTCAAATTTTTATTATATGATACGAATTTATTGCTTGAAATCACACATTGATAGTTGCTTTTTTGATCATATTATAAATTGATTCATGGTTTCTAATTTATTTCGAAGTTATTATCTTTCGCTTAAGCTAGCCTAGTACACACGCATGGACTTATGTTACGAAACAACCCTAGCTGTAGATTTTTATAGATTTATTACATTTTTGTTCAACTAAGCGATCATTTTTATATTTTGTGGGTTTCTTCAATTTCATAATGTATGACTCACTACTCCTTTCGTTTATTATTATTTTTCTTTCTTTTGCTTATCAGTCTACGTTTAAGGACCTTAGTTTTAAGTAACTATGTATTGTATAATTTCTGTTCCTTAGAGGGCTACTTAGCCCTAGGAACTTTTCAGTAAATTACAAATTACAATTCAATTTACATTGCAAAATTAAAACATACAAAAGGGAAAAATTACAAATTTAGCGTTCCACATGTAAATTCAGAACTCTAAAATTGTAACCATCTAAAATTACCGAAATCATTAATTTACTGATGTATCAACTTTAGGTAGTTTCATATTCATCTTTTTTTTATTCTTTTTTATTCATAATGTGTCCCCTAAGGGTTTACATGACTTCCATTTCTTACAACACTTCCTTCTACATGTTTTATAAAATCTTATCCTTACTATTTACAGTTATTTACACCCATTTACAGAAAATCTTATATCTATATCCTTATTTCTATTTTTTGACGATAGCGCAATTTGGGACGTGTTAGCGAACGAGTGAGCGAGCGATCGAAAGCGAGACTGCAAGCGAGAGAGAGAGAGAGAGAGAGAGAGAGAGAGAGAGGGCGAGCGATAACGCAAACGCAACTTAATTTACTTATGCTATTACATAAACATTACTTACAAATCTTTACGCTTCTAATTTAAGCGAATTCCGTTTCCTTTTTCTTTCACTTCTCTTGTAACTCCATTTTGACATTTTTTTGTATCCATTCCTTCATTCTTCCTCATTTGCTTCCCTAGCACCCTGTAACTCCTTTATCCACTCTTCCCCCAAACCATCCTCCCCTAGAATCTTCACCACATTCTCTTGCCAGCTTCCTTTATCTTCCATTCCTCTCCTACATCCTTCCCATACATGCTCCCATGTTTCCTCTTCCCATTCACAGATTCTGCACTTCCTGTTCTCTTTCTTTTCCAAATACATACCTGCCCTTACCTCGTTTCCCAATCTAAATCTTGCTATTCTGGTCCATATTTTCTCTCCCCATCCCTTTTCTAAATACTTTGGTACTCCTTCCTTTTTTATCATCTTATACCATTTATTATATTTTGATTCCTCAATCATCCTCCATCTTTCTATTAATTGTATTTCCCTATCCTTTTCTTCCATTTCTTCATAGTAGACTCCAGTCTCGTCTTCTATACCTCTAGCCTTAAAGAACTCCCTCCTTTCTTCTTCCCATCTCGTTAATTCCATCGCCCTCCCTCTCCTTTCCTCTACCTTCATCAAACAATTTCTCGCTAACTCCCCTCCCTTTCCCTCCCTCAGCTTCGTCTCAAAATTCCAGGCCCTCTTTCACGCTCTAGTACTTAATTTATCCCTTTGCGCTTCTTCTCACACTATATATGCCGGTGTCCTCCAGTCTACCCCTAGCATCCACCTTTTATACCTTTCTTGTAAACTCTCAATCTCATTCCTTTCTTTCCATCCCCATATCACTGCTTCATAACCTAATACCGGCCATACCGGCGTATCAAATAACCAGATTCTCCTTCTCCAATTTTGTTTAAACCTTCTTTTTCCTATTCCCCATATCTGTTTCATTACCCCTGCTGCTTTTTTTATCCTTTCTCTTATATGAACTCTATGATCTCCATTCGCTTGCAAGTTATATCCCAAATACCTAAACTCTTTCACTTCTTCTAATTTTATTCCCTTTCATCTCCCCGTCCATTCTTTCTTTCTTCCCGCTCCTTTCCTAAACCTCATTATCTTTGTCTTTTCTACATTTAAATTCAACTTTTTTCCATCTAAGTATTTCTCTAATCCTGTAATTAGGCCCGCCATCCCTTCTTCGTCCTCTGCCATCAACACTATATCGTCTGCGTATGCCAGTGTATATATCTTTTCGTTCCCTATCCTAACTCCTCCCCAACCTTTTCTCTTCATTTCTTCTTCCAAGTCTGATATTAATATATTAAATAAAAGTGGGCTCAGAGGACATCCTTGCCTTACTCCTCTCACCAACCAGAAACTATCTCCTACTTGCTCTCCTACCTTCACTTGCTTTTTGTCTCTCTAAAAATTTCCGATACTCGCTTTATTAATCCCTCTCGTATCCCCTTTTTCACCATAACTTTTTCTATCTCGCCTCGGTCTAATGAGTCAAACGCCGCCTTCAAATCCACGAATATTGCTACCATTGCCCCTTTCTCCCTTTTAATCCTCTTATTTACTAAATAGTTCAGAACATATATATTGTCCATCACCCCCATCCCTTTTCTAAACCCTGTCTGATTCGGTGGCTCTATCTTTTTATCCACAACTTCTTTTTTTAACCTCTCCGATAGAACAGTCACATATACCTTATACTGTGTTGGCATTAGTGTCACTCCCCTATAATCTTTAACCTCCTCCCCTTTGCCTTTCTTCACTATTGGTATCACTACTCCTTCTTTCCATAACTCTGGCCACCCCTCTCCTCTCCATACTCTATTGCACATTATCCATGCCCATCCCTTTAATTCTGTCCCACCATATTTCCATACTTCATTTGGAATCTCATCTATACCAGGTGCCTTTCCATCTTTCATCATCCCTAATACCTTGTCTATTTCTTCCCTTGTAATGTCCTCCTCCTCATCTGTTTCCCTACCATCTTTTCCTCATTTCCTAACTTTCCTCTCTACCCCTCCTAGTAATTCCATAAAATATTTTTTCCATTCTACCATCTCAATATCCTGGTTTACTCTTTTCCTTCTTCGTCTCTCTCTTTTTACCACTTTCCAAACCTCTTCTTCCGTCCTAGCCTTCTCCGCTTCTTCTTCAAACCTTTTATTTTCCTCCACTTTTTTTTATCACACAACTCAGTATACTCCTTCTTTTTTCTCCTATATTCTTCTCCACTACTTGCCCTTTTCTCCATTTTCTTAATTCCCTTCTCACTTCTTTCTTCTTCTGTTCACAATTCTCATCCCATCCACTTCTATCCCCTCCTTCACTAACTTCTTTTTTGCTTGTGCACTCTAATACTCCTTTTATTTCTCCCATAATTATTTCGATTTCCTCGTTTACATTTCCTTCCCCCATTTTGATATTCCTGACTTTTTCTTTAAACTTTTCTTTTTAATTTCAAATCTTCCTTTAGAATAATAATTCTAAAGGAAGATTTTTTCATTCTTGAAATTTCCAAATATTCTTCAATTTGAAATGATTTATTTTTCTTGAAATCTTCAACTTAAAATCGGGCAATTTTAATATATTACATTGAAAATTAAAATAAATAATACAAAAAAAGATTGCTGTAATATGATTCCATTTTTTGAAATTGTGCAATGTTAAGCTTTTCAATTCAAAATTGCTTTATGTTTACATCTAAAATTATTAAATTCGAAACTGTCTATCAAGGCTTTCAATATGAAGTTTGGAATATTTAATAGCACAATTATTCTGAAATTTTGAATGATTATTTGAATTTGAAACTACAATATTGTGAAATTCAAAAATGGAAACCTCCAAGAATTACTCTAATTACCCTAATTATAAAATTGCGCATTCAAAACTTTAATTTTGCACTAAAATTATAGAAATTTTAAACAAGATAAATATATTATTAATAAGTATCATATCATGTAGTATCAAGTGACTTTCAAAACGACTGAATAGATTTTTTTACTAAAAAATGTGATTTCTGTCAAAAAAAATCGCTGTCTTTTCACCGTTCAAAATTTCAGAATTTTAAATATTGTGAACCTTTGAAGTTTAATTTCTTTAAAACACTCTGAAAATTATACAATTTCTAACTGAAAATTTTCAAAACGCGCAAATTATGAAATACGGGAAATCTCCCGGTGTAATATTTCTCTCCTGGCTTTTTCCCGGTTCTCCCGATTTTCCCGGGTGGGTGCCCATCCTGCCGTTATACTTAGGCTCTTCTTATGAGTAATCTGTTATGTAAGGTTTAAATAGAACTAGATACATTTTTGCCAGCTATTTCTGTTGCAAATGACATTTCAAGAAATTGCAGATTACTTGAACTAAATTTGACCTGAATAGAAATGTTGTAATTATCATAATTGTATTGAGACTTTGATATCATTTACAGAAATAGAATTATATCAATATTTTCAGTTATTATTGTATAACGGGTTTTCATGTTACCTCCCTAATAATAAAGTCAAATAAAAATGAAAGCTACGACTCATATTATTACCGAAGCGCTATTCGAAAAAATCGCTTTATTTTACCCTAAATAGCCTCGATTGAGGTAACTTAATTTCTTTCCTTGGACTGATTTATGAAATATAAATTTAAGTATCTCAGTAGAATAGGCCTGAGGCCTCTAATCCATGAGATAACGATAAAGATACCATGTATGCATACTCGAATGAAACACAAGAATATCCTTTAGACTCTTAACCGAATTCTTCATTAGTGCATTAATCAGTTTTTGCCCCAATTGAAAAAATGGGGATCGTTTATACTCTGGTCTTTATCTTGACGATTATCCTTAATTCTATTGGTAAATATAATGTCATAATATTTAATCTGAATTTATTTTGAGAAAATGCAGAATAAGTGTGTTACAAAAAATGGAATTCGAAAAAATATTCCCTGTATTGATGCAGAATTTGTTGGAATTTCAGAACCAAAAAGTGCATAGAACCTGATTACACCAGAGGGCTTTTAAGGCTTCTTCTTTAGTAGTTTAGTTATTTTTATGGGTTATGTGCGATTCTGCAATAATTTGTATTTAATCCACTTATCGTCAGATATATGTGTTTGAAAAATAGATTTTAATGCTAAATGAAAAAGCTAGCGAGGAAGGAAGAAAATTATCCTGATTATTAATATAATTAAAAAATATTACTCTTCTTTTACGCTATTTTCGAATTAATGAACGACATAATCTCAGTGTGTCTGATGTTATTTTCGTTATTTATTGCAGCAAATTTTTTGTTATTCTTCGTGGAATAAAAGTTCAAAAAATGAAGTTCATAAACAATTCCGCAAACAAGAAGAAAAATTCCTTGTTTTGTATTGTCTTTGTTAGGTTAGGTGTGCTTTTTTTAAATGTTTTCAAAAGTTTGAAATACAATTATCGAAATTTTTGCCATTCTTCATTGATTCGTTTGGCCTTAAAATAAATAAATAAATTAAACCAACAATTGGTATAGGAGCAGATTGCTCTAGAGTTGAATCTGCGTTCAAGGATTCATCACCAGTTGGAGTTGAAACAGGTTTCCCTAGTGATGAGTTTGGCGCATAAAACTGATTAAAATTCTGCGAATAATAAGGTATCGCGTTTGGGATAACTTGTGGTGCAAAAATCTCAGCTGTATTGTTTCCTGTATTCCAAGTAGAAATATTTGGATATGCAGGCGATATACCTGCAATTTGTTTAGGAAGGTGTGGAATTTTGTTACATGAACATTTGGACACTATTTTCTTGCAAAAAGCACAAGTCAAATTCTGTTTATGACAATCCAGTGAAATTTTTATGGATTGTAGATGAATATCCTCCCTTTCAAATGAACGAGATAAAGAAGCGAAATTGGTTTTAAAAAAACGTATTTTTAATAACAATTTTGTAAACAATTGGAAATTGTTATGTGTTCTCCATACGCGACGGGGCTACAATTTTACACACATGTGGAATTAACCTTCAGCTTCGAATTTCTAAAGCAAAAAAATTGTATTTGAACTTGGAAGTGTGGTAATCGAATTTTTTCCTCGTGCCGTACATCGGCCGGCGGGCTAAACGCTGGGAGCGCCGCGGCCGTTAAACGTCGCTGAACGTCCGAACCCGCGCGCTATAAAATTAAGTGCGATGTATTTCATTTCGCTCTTCATTTTTGCCGTATTTTTGTGTAAACTTTTGATTATTTTGGAAATTTTTTTTATGCGTGAATGTAGTTTTGATTAACAATCAGGACTGTGAACATTTGTGGCGTGATCAATGCTTATCATCAAGAAAAAAATGTGTCGGGCCAACGTTTGGTGTAATCCGTTGAGCAAAGACAATCATAAATGCGTGACAAGTACAAGTAACGAAGAAGTTGAATACAAAATTTACAAAATTGTGTTGGTTTGTACGTTTAAAAATCTTGTCACGCGGTGTGCTACTTCGAAAAAGAAACGTTTGTTCCTGGGCATGTGGCAAATTCGTCATCAACAAAAAAATATGAAGACGAAGATGAAGATGATTAGTCGCTCGACGATATTGCTGATTCTGAAAAATCAAATCTGACGTTCCAATGCGAAGGAGTTGATGATTCCTTGCAAGTTCAAGAAGTAAATACACTTCTACACGAGTGTGGAGCACCACGAATCAAAAAGAAACGTTTGGTTCAATTATCAGTCGAAGATGGCCAAAAAAGAGTGGAATTTGCCACATGCCTGGTAACAAAACTTTTTTTTCTAAGAAGCACGCCGTGCGACAAGATTTGCAAACGTACAAACCAACACAGTTTTCAAATTTTGTATTTCACTTCTTCGTTACTAGAAACAAATTACTTGTCACGCATTTATGATTATCTTTTCTAAACGGATTGCAGCAAACGTTGGCCCGACCTATTTCTTTCTTGATAATAAGGACTGATGACGCAAAAAATTTGCACAGTCCTGATTGTTATTGAAAACTACATTCGCGCACAAAAAAAAATCGAAAATAATCAAAAGTTTTCACAAAAACGGCAAAAATGACTAACAACGTTAGTCATGTGATTTATATGCGTAGTAAAACTTAGAAGTGCGCGTTATTTTTGTTTCAGTAAGCATAAATTAATGGTGAAAATAATAAAGAAAAAGATTACATAATAAATTTTCCGGAATCTGCATTTAGTCCGATATTTCAAGCCGGCGATCTTAACCTTAATCCTTATTGTGCACAGAAATTTTCAATATTATTTCACATATTCACGGCTGCGCAACGTTCTCTCTATTTTCCGAAAATTCCGCTGCATGTGTGTTGTAAATACAACTTTTCCAGGAGCTTTTCCGAAAAATGTTCCATGAATATTGTTGGTCCAACTTTCAATGAGCTTCCCAGGGCAATTTTCCCTCAATGTCCTATGTCTTGACTCACAATTCTGCCACAAGAATTTTATGATATACCAACATACTTTAAAGGAAAATTAATCCTGTGTTTCTTCTTGCAGAGTTAAGTTCACAGTTCGACTGTTTACCTAATGGCGAACCTATTCCTGGTGTTCCTCGTGGACGGCCATTTTCTCCTTTTTCTGACAGACAACATTCTCCTGACAGGACTCTTCCTCCAGCCATACCTCATTCTCCAGCCAGGTCTCCTCCTTCCGAGCCTTCTCTTCATACCAGGTCCAGGTCTCCTTCTGCCAATTACATGGCTCCACCTACCAGGATTGTTTGTTCTGACGGACTTGAATATGGACTTGACCAACTTCAATTTATTCGGATTATTCCCTACAAAAATGCGCACCGGGTATTCATACTTCGAAGATACACTTTTCCTGCGGATGAGCGAATTAAATTATTCGAGAGAATAAATGCTTATGCACCCATACCAATCCAAGAACAAATTGTATTATCAACATCCGAGGGTGATGTATTTGCAATATTGAAAAGTAGTAATATTCTTTCTGGAATATATTCATATAATAATCGCTATCGTAATAAAGGACGGGCAAAAATAAACATGCGCAGCGGCATGATTGCTCCATTGACCTCAGATGAAATTCGTGAAACTCCAGTAGGCAACATGCGCCAGATCATACGACATTTTAAAGTTAACCGTGTAAACAACAATCCTCTACACCATTAATTCAATTGAAGAAAATGTGAAACAGAAATATATAATTTTTTGTGATCCGAAGTCAGCTTAAAATGTTACAAGTAACTAGTAATTACAAATAATAATAATAAAAAGTCAATGTATTACGGTTCTCAAGGCTTCAATCTTTCGTCAATATCCCAGTCAGTCTTTTTCCCGCGCAATAATATTCTTCGAGGAAAATAATTATAATGTAGATACCAGAAAATTTCACTACCGTAGAAAAATTTCACGCAATTAGTTTATTAGCTAAATTAAATGTTATTATGAGCTGCTAATGGTACGATCAATAGATCGTTTCTGATATTGCACCTGCACATTAGAGAATTCTTATTCATAATTATTAGTTTATTGATCAAATGGTAGGTGAAACTATTATTATTTTACGAAAAATCGAAAGAAATAAAATTCGCGTCACAAATTTGACTGTTCAAAATTTAATAATTCTATATACAACTAATTTTAACTTGAGAGCATTCTAAGTCGAAACAATGAAACAAGACCAACATTAGATTGTGAATTTTATTCCTAGTTTTTAATTGTATTTTCAAGTTTTTAAGATGAAAGCAAAAACTACGTATCTTATCAAAATAGTTACAAATTTATAGGGGTGATTGTCAAAAAATTGTCCATTTTACACAATGAGATTTTCGAAAACAAAAAAAATATCAAACCACATTGAAAAAAAAAAAAAAATATATATATATATATATATATATATTGTTTTTTTTTGAGGATAACCGAAGAGAGTTAGAGAATAGGAAACAAAAAGATCATGGAATGTATTTGTTATAGATATAAATACACGTTGCTAAAGCTCGCATTAATTGACCTGCGACTATGAGAAAACAAAAAAGTTTCGAAAAATCTTAAAATTGATGAAAAACAGATACATATATTTTAAAATATGGGGAAATTTATTGTTTTCACGATTTATTTGATTTTGACCTCAGCGTATTTAATATTCTTTCATTTTATAGTTTGGTAAATTCATATGGTGCATTAACGGGCATTTAATATTTAGAATAAACGTTCATTAATGTATTTTTCACTTATTATTTTATGATATCTTGTGGCAGTTGATGCGACTATAAACATTCAATAAATAAAAAAAAGAAATATTATTCTTGAAACTCATCAACAGTATCATTTTTCTCGAGGCGAAAAAAATTACTTAAACAAATAATAATTTTTTAAATACTTCAAATTAGTTAGAAAATATTGTTGATATTAAAAAAATGTAATAAATATAAATATATAATAAATTGCTATTCTGCAATTTTTTGGGAATTTCGTGAACACAATATAAGGGGATTAGGGGAGAGGGGAGGGGGAGTCTAAAGTTGAAATTTATAGGGTGAAAATTATTCCTCAAAAATTTCTTAAGAGGTGAGTAAACTTTAATTGACAAAAAGTTAGTAAAAAGTTCTTCCTTTTCCCATTTTTTCGAAAACCGCGTTTTTCCCATTCAAAACCTCGTGTTAATTTCAAAAGCCCGAGGCACAGGTTGAACAATTTGAAAAAAAGGACATGGAATTTATTGTCCCGGAAAACAAACGAATTGGAGGGGGATCGATCACCGAAAATCGACTTTTCACAGGTACAAATTCGGATTACTATGAAAGAGTGTGATACAAATTCAAAATCGACATTGCTAAAAGAACATTCCAAATTATTAAAAAAATTTTATTATTTTTAATAATTATTCTAAAGTTAAGGAAGTTTGTATTATAAACCTACAAAAATCGCAGGCTTATTTTACTGAAGATAATAATTTTTAAGAATGCAACTTTTTAGGAATTTTTAGAACAAATGAAAAAAATAATTAAATGACTAAAATTTAAATTTTTCAATTTTAACGGGTTCGCAACATCTTACTAGGTTGCAAACTCAGAACTATAAGCTCATCATCATCTGAAATTATGGCAACCACTTTGCAAATAAAAAATGTTTTTCATTTAGCCAAATTTAAGAAAAATATTGACAAAAATGGGTAGCAAATCAAGATTTCAGTTCTAAACCCTAAAATTTGCATTTATCCATGAATCAACATGTTTCCAATCTTCAATTTAGTTGAAAGTTCAGATTTTCTATTAGATAATAGAATATTATGTACTCTTCAATTTGCAGAAATATTACTTTTTTTCAATCACTTATTCAATAAAATCTGTTTTTCTCAAAATCGTACATGTTCCCGACCTCTGACAGAGTTGCAAATCGTCTTTAGGCATGAAGGAAGTATTCTTTATGTCACTGCAAAGTTAAAAAAATATTAGATTTAATATAAGATTGTTCTCCTAACTGGCCTATTAGAAAACAAAGCCTGAAGATGGCTAGGCAATGTCGACAATGACCGCTCAAAGTCCGAAGTAGCATGAAAATGCAGTCTATAATAGACATTGTCAGATAACAACTAAAGTCTGGCTAAAATACAAGATTGGCACCTAAACTAGACGCACATACTTCCTATATTCACAAAAAATTAAAAACCTTATCAGTACCTTGAAGAATCCTGACTAGAAATTACTAGTCCAGTTGTTCTAGTGAGATTCTGACCACTGACCTAATTGGAATGGGGACAAATAGGGCGATTTCTACATGGAGAATGGTTGATCCAAAAGGCTGGTTAACGAACTCGACCAATCCCATTAGTCTTTAAAAAATTACTCTGCATACAGACGACGACGCCAATAACGACAACAGCAGACAGGGAGACACCAAAACCTGTTATTTGTTTTCAAGACAACAAGGTACCAATGTAGTTAAAAGCACTTCAAGTGGCAGAGCTAGGAGAGGGGCTTTAAATAGTCCCATAAACAAAGCTAATGCTAACGCGAATGCTGGGTACGAGAAGTTGTCTGAAAAGAAGGAGAAGAAAAAGAAGAGAAGAAGAAGAAGCACTGCTCTGATGCCCCGGTCTGATGGCAGCACATCTATACAAGATAAGGAGGTTAAGAGGGGCAGACTTTTTGACCCAGGAGACACATATAGTCTCACCCTTCGAAGACACCTGAAACTGGGCATGGCATCTGATGGATTCCCGCAAGAGAAACTCAGCTCAGAACAAGCAACGACTATTGAAGCAGTCCTCGAGACTAAGATTGCTGCGATAATATCTGGTAATATTATCCCAAAGTTTGAAGTCTGCTGCTATAAGAATCATTTACTCACTGCCATCTACTCAGACATCCCTATCAGATCACAGGTATAAATGTTTTTCCCTGACAGCTGATGTCTCTCATCCGTTTAGGTATAGGAACCCAAGAGCGACTGACTGACATAAACATACAGAAGATCTTGGAGAGTCGTTGGCAATTATTCCTAATAGGATTAGATGGGTGATTAGCTGGAATCTGCTCTGCAAATAGTGCAGAGAGCCATACATTAATCTTACGAGGATGACTATCCTCTTCATATCACAAAGTCAGACAGGAATGTTTCCTGGTGGAATAATAGACTTCAGGCTTTAAGAAAAGGAACTAGGAGACTATTTAATACATCCAGGAAAACTGGTAACTGGGATTTGGATAAAATTACTATAACAAAATATACTGATAAAATACAGTCGGCTAAGTGGAACTCATATAGGGTGCATTATCAGGGGATTCAAAATGTGCGAAAATCCAGAGAGCCATGAAGAAAATCTCTGCATATAAGCTGAGGGCCCCATGTGTTAATTTACCAGGGAATTGACCGAGAATCTCCCAGGACTTTACTCTCGGAAGTCGAACGGGAGTTTCTCTGGAGTTCAATCCGAGTATCAGGTGTATAAATTAAATCTTCTACGAGGATCAGAGATGTGCAAGACCCAGAACCGGAACGATATTTTCGGGTTCTAATCCAGCATTTTGCATTAGTAAATCCGATCCGAAAATTTTTGTCGGGGTGTCTCAAATACCCGATCCAGTATTATCCGGATATGGTATCTTGCTGACCCGCCCGAAAATACTCGGATCGGATCTGTGCGTGATATACCAGACCTGGTTTTTTTCGGTTCGGGTCTCTAGTGAACCACTTGTTCAAATTGAAGATTTCGGGGGTATGTGGAGATACTTGCATGATGTTTCGCATTTCCGGCTGCGCAGTAGACTTCAAATTTATGGTTGTGTACTGGATTCATGTCACACTTCCGGCTGCGCAGTAAACTTATGTGGCATATTTCGTTGTGTACTAGAATTATATCGCTGTTCCGGTAGCGCTATATACTTTTGCAGAAGACTCACTTAGCATTTGTGGTTGCGCACTGGAGTTATGTCGCACTTTCGGATGCGCAGCAGACTCACTTAGCATTTGTGGTTGCGCACTGGAGTTATATCGCACTCCAGAATGCGCAATAGACTTATGTGGCATTGGTGTTTGCGCATTTGAATTATCTCGCACATCCAACTGCGCACTAGATTCAAGTCGCACTTTCGGCTACGCTGTAGACTTCTGCGGCATTGGTGGTTGCGCCCCAAAGTTACGTCGCACTTCCACCTGCGTAGTAGACTTATGTGGAATTTGTGGTTGCGCACTAGATTCATGTCGCACATTCGGCTATGCAGTAGACTGATGCGTAGTAGACTGTTTTAGGGTGGTTGCTCAGTACAATTGTATAACACTTTAGGCTGGGCAGTGAAGGTACGACGTGCTTATAGCTATGAAGTAGACTCATATATGATTTATTGGTATGCAGTATAATAGTGCGCAACCAAAAATGATACAGAAGTCTACTGCGCAGCTAGAAGTGAAACACATCTCTAGTGAACAACCACAAATGCCACATAAGTCTACAGCACACCCGGAAGTGCAGCTTAGCTTTAGTGCGCAACTGAAAATGCAAGAGAAGTCTACTGTGCAACTTGAAGTGCAACATAACTTCAATGCGCAACCAGAAATGCCACATAAGTTCACTGCGCACCTGGAAGTGTAACCTAGCTTTAGTGCGCGACATAATATGTCACATAAATCTTCTGCGAAGCCGGAAGTGTGACCTAACTCTAGCGCGCAACCATCAATGCCACATGAATCTACTGCGCAAATGAACGTGCAACATAACACTAACACGCAACCATAAATGCCACAAAAGTCTACCGCACTGCCGAAAGTGCGCCATAACTCTAGTGAGCAACCACAAATGCCACATAAGTCTACTGCACATCCGGAAGTGCAACATAACTTTAGTGCTTAACAAAAAATGTCACAAAAGTCTACTGGGCAGTCGGTAGTATTATATAACTCTAGTGCGCAACTAAATATATCACATACTTTTACTGCGCAGTCGGAAGTGCGACATGTGTCTGGTGCGTAAGTACCAATGGCACATGAATCTACTGCGCATCCGGAAGTGCGACATGGATCTAGTACGCAACCATAGATTTCAAGTCTACTGCTCAGCCGGAAATGCGAAACTACATGTAATTACCTGCACATCCCCCGAAAATCTTGAATTTGACCGAGTTCGGACAATGTTATCAAAAGTGATGGACAGATCCGCCCGGCCCTGATATTTTCCGTGTCGGGTCTACTAGAAACCCGAACCGAAATACACCTGGTCTGGTATATCACGCACAGATCCGATCTGAATATTTTCGGGCGGGTAAACTAGATACCTAATCTGCATGAGTCTGTTTCATTTATACACCAAATTTGAGATCTCGTATGTGTTTCTTACAGAAAATAAAAAGAGTGTTTTAATCAAGGATGCCAAATTAGAAGATCTTTTTTGTACAAATGGGTGCAGCGGAATAGCGATTTTTCTTACAAGATTAAATAATTGTAACTTTTTCTTTTCAGACAGTATGTTTTTCTTGCAGGCCGAAAAATGTGCAGTTGAATTTTTTACAGAAAAAAATTAAACTTCATCTTGGGAATGGTCTTTTTCCAGATGCTAAAATAAATAACTTCTTTCTTACAGAATAAAAATAATGTCTTTTTTACAGATTTAACTTTTGAGTTGGTTTTTTTACAGATTTTTTTTCTCTTTCAAACAACTTGACAACACGTTATGAAGGTAAGTATAATTAATAATATGCAATATTAACATTAGTCTCTCTCGTATATGGTAGTAATAATAACCAATTATGCATGGAAAGAATACTGAACGTCTAAACTAATTAAAAGTCAATAAGAACCTTAACACTTTATTTTTCGTCGTTCTAATAATTGAACTTAGGCGAAGATGAGTTGAGAACAGAAATTTAAGATGCCAAGATATTACTTCGAATGTTTTTTCATTCTAAAAATTAAGCCTGGTAGTCCAGGTCATTATAATACATATGACTTGGGGAAGGTAAACTGGAAACTGAAATTTGAGATAACCTGATGGTTTTTAAAGGTTTTGTCGTTCTCATTATTAAGACTGATAGTCCAGAGGTTAATAATACATCTTGCTTCGGGAATTTAAGATTAAAAAGTGGAATTTAAGGTAACCTGATGTTTTTTTTTATGTTTCGTCGGTCTAATAATCAAACCCGGTAGTCAAAGTATTAATTTTCCTTAAGGAAGCTGGCTTGAGAACTGAAATTTAAGATACCTGGTAGTTCCGGGTTTTTAAGCACATCTTCTTCGGCGAATTCAAATTTTGAATTGAAATTTAAAATACCAAGCTACCTAACTTCGAAAGTCATATTGTTTTAATAACTGAGCCTGGTATTTCAGGTGATAGTCATACATCTTGCTCGGGGAAGTTAGATTAAAGACTGAAATTTAAGATAACCTGATGGTTTTTCAAATATCTTGTCGTTCTAATAATTAATCCATGTAGACAAGGTGTTGATTTTTCTCGGTGAAGTTGGCCTCAGAACTGAAATTGAAGATACTGCGGATATTTTTTCGAATGTCTTGTCGTTTTAAAAATTGCACCTCACAGTTCCGGTGTTCAAAATACATCTTTTTCGAGAAATTTAGGTTGAGAACTGTAATTTAAGATACCATGATGGTTTTTCGAATGTTTCGTGGTTCTGAAAATTAAACATGGCAGTTCAGGTGATAATAATACATCTTTCTGGGCGAAGTTAGATCGGAAACTGAAATTTGAGATAACCTGATGCTTTTTCTACTGTTTCGCCGTTCTAATAATTAAGCCCGGTAGTCAACGTGTCAATTTTGCTCGAAAAAGTTGGCTTAAGAACTGAAATTTAAGAAACCCTGATGGTTTTTTCAAAAGATTCGTCGTACCGAAAATTGAACATGGAAGTTCCGGTGTCTTCAGTACATCTTCATCGGCGAATTTAGATTGACAACTGAAATTGAAGATGACCTTATGGTTTTTTTAATGTTTCACATTTGAGGCTCTCACGCCTCGGAAATGTTTTCTTGAAAAACTCTCTGAAGGCGAGTTGCTAGGAATAAAAATAAAAAGAAAAAAAACAGCTGCACAATTACATTGTTGCAAAAGAACAAAGAATCTCAAATTTTACGTCAAATCATAACAATGGTTCTATTGAGAAAATACCAAGTGAAAAACCACAAAAACTATTTAAAGATGGTGATGTTAACGAATCCTTGTAGGAGGTATGTTTCCATTTCTTCGTCTTTTTTTAAATTTGCTTTATAAAGATAAAAAGTTAAAGGAAAATCAAATTTTTAAACGAGATTAGAACAAAGAAATGTTTTGAAGAATCCTCTTCCAGGAAGAGCGAGGAATTCCTTTCGAACATTTTGTGAGGAAGTCCTTAAATTGATTAACACGAAGTGGACTCTCATATTTAAGTAGAAAAAATTCATATGACTGTTTGGTTCCTTTGTAAATATTTCTGAACGTTTTATTCAGTAAACAAAAGTTAGTACCAAATGTTTAAAATCTTTTTCCTCATCTTATTATTTGTTAAAAAACTCTTTTTTCTCACAATTTTGAAAGGAGTGATGTAATAGACAAAAATTAACATCAATTTATTTCTATATATAGGATATCCACAATATATAAAGTATTTGCGCAACAAGAAAACTCCTTGGGCTGATATTAACAGGAAAGAACACAGGATTCTGGCAGGGAAACGGTTCATTTGTTTATGAATATGTGGCAAATTATCATTCAGTCCAACGGCTACACTTTCGTTAGTTATTAATTATTACCTATTATTGCATTAAAATTCATATTTATATTTATATTTGAATTAAATTTGAAAATAGAATGATTATTTGAATAACCTGATATTTTAAAAAGCGTGTCTGAATTAAAAAAAATGAAAATACTAATCCATACAAAAATCCATCTTTCAAATAAGCCACTTTGAAGTGTTTAAAACAGTCACGAATAGAACCCGGTTAATATTATGTGTCATAACAAATATTATATTATTCATTCTATTGATTCTAATAAATCAAAGAAATAACATATTCATGTGAAATGTATTGTGTGTAAAGTAGAAAGAAAAAATAAGATTTGCAAGAAAACCAAATCAATCAAATTACCCAAACCTAAAAAAGATTTCTGGAAGCCATCAATTCTGGCATTTCTGGACGGATTCATCTTAAGTGTTAAAATAAGATTGTGTGTCAAAATTTCTTTCATGAAAATGAAGAAATTCGCAATGTTTAATATATTCTGTTTAAACTTAAGGCGATTATTTGGAGAATGATAAAACCGAACATTGAAAGAAAATGTAACAATACATTTATTTTTATACTGTGGCAAATACATAAAAATATTCGAATTCATTCTATATATTTAATGATTTATTTCATACCTTCAGTCATTCCAATTTAAAACATTCAGTTAAGTGGACTACTCATTCCTTACTCAGAAATATGCATTCATATTATTCAGTAATTAAATACAATCATTCAGTTTTAATCAACCTTAATAAAGATTGCCATTACAGGAAATAATATTCAACCAATCCAAGAAATAACTGAATTTTTAGTTGAAAAGGAATTCAATAAATCATAAGTTTTATAAGTAACATTGCAGAGTAAAAAAACCATAATTTATTAACTTTTAAAAGTAACATGCATCAGTGATGAACCCAGGATTACTTGTAAAGAATAAATGGTTTTTAGCAGAAAATCGTTCACTAATTTATTAAATTTTAATTCAAAACACACTATTACATATTGGCGGCGTCGGGCGAACATGTAATATAATGACTTTCTTGTCCTTTGGGACCTTATTCGTAGTAGTGCGCCAGCAGCTGACGTTCTTTGCGAAATTAGGGCCGTTGTTTTTGCAAATCTTGAAGCGGTTGAAGTGAAAGTTGAAGCTGCTAGTGCACTGCTAGCAACCAATGCTCTCAAGGTTGCTGATTTCGGTGCATCCGATGCGGAACGGTGCACTATTCTTGCTAGTTGATTTTCCAGCAATGCCTTGTGTGGTTCAATTATTGCCGGCCTTGCTTCCTGCTCTGAACCTGGTTGCTGGTGGTAAAGTTAACTTGTTATAAAAAATTGTTATAAATTGTCATAATTGTTATAGACAAATAGCATAAACGAATTCGCTGTTCATTCAATTTTTAAAGCTTAAGTTATCATTTTTTGGAAATTTGTTCTAATTGGTTTTCCATAGATATTCCGAAATTGTATATTTTCATTTCACCGCGAACGTTATTTTTATAAATAAATTCGCAGTGTACACCAATTGAAAGTTGTCAGTTGTGTGCAAGATCATAACAAGATCCTACTTTTATGGCTAATAGGGCTTCACATTCTACAATCTAGATCTAGTGCCATTTCATCCTTTTCTAGCAGATTTATTTTAATTATTATTAATGGATCAGAAGAGATACGCAACTTGTGACTCAGATCTCTATTTGTAGCAACTCGAATGATTCTTAGCGTATTGAATTTCACTAATATTGAAGAAACACTAGGATCTTGTTACGATCTTGCGCACAACTGAAAACTTTCAATTTTCTAATAATGCGAATTTGTTTATAGCAATAAATTTGGTAATTAAATTACAATATACTGTCTTGCAATAAATGTGACAAACCAATTAAAACATATTTCTGGAAAAAGTACCTTAAACTTCAAAAAATTGCACAAACAGCGAATTTGTTAATGCCATTTCTTTATAACAATGAAACTTTTCATAAAATTTGTGTTCTTACAATTTCTGCTCAATATTTTTCTTTCGTCATACTTCTGATGAATTTTTATTATCAAGGCAGCTCAGGTATTAGGTACCAAGGCTAAGACCAGGCGGAGTTTCTTCTTTATCAAGCTGTTCTATAAAAAATGAATTAATTATTCTGATCTAGCCTCTCCAAATGGAAGAAGGAATGTCTTCTTATTGATGACCCTATCTGCAATGTTTCTTCTGCTATAGATGCCTGAAAGAACATAACTCTTCTGGTGTGGCATCTCCTAATACAAGGAGGCATGTGTTCGTAGTGATGACGTTGTGTTAAATATTTCTTCTAGTATATCTAATAAAGAGGAAATAAATCTTCTGGTGTGGCATCTTGTAATATAAGGAGGAATGTCTTCTTTATACTGATGAAAAAGAGGAATTCATATATCTGGTCTAGCCTCTCCTAATAGAAGGAGGAATGCCTTCTTCATGAACCTGTTATAGGAAAGAGGAAATAATTATTCTGGTCTGTCCTCTCAAAATAGAAGGAGGAATGTCATAATACCTAAAATCTGCTAATACAAACAGCTGGATCTGGACTCGTAAATATCGGTCCGGTTCCGGGTCTTGCACATCTCTGGTCCTCGGAGAAGATGTATTTTATACACCTAGTGCACGGATTAGACGTTCTTGTTGACCGGAAAAAAATTTCACCAGGCCAACGTAAAGACTGCGGCATCCAACCTGTCGCTACAGAGGAGCGAATTCTTTCTTGAAACGAAAGGATTTGTCTTCATCATATAGGACAAGGCAATCAGCACCAGAAATTACCAAAAGCATATACTCTACTTATCTGTGGAAGATCGGTGCCGGTTTTGTGGTGATCCCAATACATACATCGAGTACTTCATTAACGGCTGCAGAAAGTTTGCTCAAAACAACACTGTTAAAAATGTTTGCAATTTTAATATACATTTAATATACATTTGTATATTAAATCTAAAACCTAGGTATACGGAATCGCCATTAAGAGACTATGTTATTAAATTTCATATACCGCATATTGATCATTTATCAGAAAAGTCCGATATTTGCACTTTACAAAAATTAAAAACAATTCTGGCAGCAATTTTCAATTATAAATGACCAAAAAGAATATTTTCTCCTAGATGAATGTAAACTACACTGGTTTTTCAGAGACAAGTTCAATTAAACAAATAATTAAGAAACCTAACCTCCAAGCACCTGTACTCACGTTAAAATTCTAACATTCGCAGCGAATTTTAGGAATAATTCCACCCGTACGTTGCACTTTAATTTTAAGTAAGAATTTAGTCGACGAATGTAAGGTTATTTATTGCTTTATTTTTTTAAATTGGACAAAATCTGAAGGTATCAAAGGACTTGTTGTTTTCACGCATTCTGTTTTACCGACTTTAATATACATGTATATTAATTTTACAACATGATGGTATATTAAAATTAATGTACGGTATGTGCAAATGACTTTACTCACATGTATATTAAATTTCGATCAGATTTTTTTAACAGTGAAGTATACTCGCAAACCCAATGATCTTGCAGGGATCATACACCAGCAGATGGCCTGAACATGAATATACTGATGGAATGTATGTCTCATATAATTTAGTACCAGAGGACTCCTTTAAACCCAGAACTATCCGAACATAATCCAGAAGTATAGTCCAACTGGAGTATCCTTGACTTCCTCTGCGGTCATTGGGGCAATCGCGCCGCTTTCCATGTTGATTTTTGTCTTTTCTTTACATTCAATGCGATGATTGTACGAATATATTCCAGCAAGCAAATTATTGCTGACCAATATTGCAAAGACATTACCATTGAATCTTGACGATACAACTTGTTCTTCGGTTGAAATGGGCTGAAAGACTTGCCGTCTTGCGAGTATTTCAAGTGATCTATTCGCAGGAAAAGTGTATCTTCGAAGTTCGAATTGCCCGTGCGGATATTTAGTAGGAGTAAGCCGAATAAATTGAAGTTGGTCAAGTCTATATCCAAGTACGTTAGGAAAAGGAAGCCTGGTGAGTGGAGCTATATTGATGGCAGGACGAGACCGGGACCTTTGATGAAGAGGACGTTCGGCAGGAGAAGAAGACCTGATCGGGGAATGAGGTCTGGCAGGTGGATAGTGTTTTTCAGAAGCAGAAGAAGATATGGGCCGCCATGAGGAACACCAGGAATAGGGGCGCTATGAAGAAAATATTCGAACTGTGAACTTAACTCTACAAGAAGAAACAGACGATTACATTTTTTTGAAGAAAAAATGTTTTTGGATTACTAATAATAAGCTACAAGTTTTTGTTTTTAATATATTATTTTGAAATAAGTGTTCTATCAGGAAGTAACAGTTCATGTTATGTTGACGTTTTACTACTAATTTAAAAATTAAAAATACTGGTGCACCGAATCAATTTTAATTTCGCAAATGTAGATAGAATATGCTTAAAATTAAACCAATTTGAATTGTGTGCATGCGTAAACTGTAAAGTCTCTCAGGTTATACACAATTTTATTTCTAATAGAAAGCTTTAATGTTAAATCTTCCAAATTGTACAACAAAATGAAATTAATATTTGGAAACTAATATTTTTTTGAAGACATTTTTCGTTTCACTTATGTAAGATTTTTTACTTTTGATATCAATCGAAACAAATTTTGGCTTCTGGAATTCGAAAATCGAAAAAATTAAAACTTATTTTCTTTCTTCATGTATGAACTTTAAATATTTATTTTTTCAACAAATGATTTGGATAACAAATTAACGCACCGGACAAATCTCGTATTTTTAGCTTCGCAGAAAATTCCTCTCCCCGGTTACAAAACTTTTTATGATAATTTAACAACCACGTACTATTTATTCGTGTCTTTGTTTCAGGTATATTGAGTATGAATAGCTCTTGAGTTAATAAATTTAAAAAAATTTTGGGCACAGTTTACTACATGTGACGATGAGTTAAACATAAGATTTCGGAATGATAATTTTGCTGAAAAAACCCTGGACTTTGAAGCTATACTGAGAAAAATGGCAATATTTGTAGATTGCTGTCACAAATTCCGAAATCCAAGATCATCAACAGTGAATTTGCTTATAAAGATTTTCTATGATGATGAACATTGCCAGTTTTATTAGTTAATTTGTTTTTGTAAAGTAAAAAAATAAAGAAAATCAATCAATAACAATTTGTTTCATTTATCAACAGTGAATTTACTAATTCTATTTTTTTTTTTAAGAAAATGAAAATAAATAGAGCAAAGTATGTATCGCAAGTATAAAAATATATGCTTTTTTGGCATTTTTTAACTTAAATAACAAACGATTTTGATACGATTTTTTTATGGAAATCCTAACCCAATCCTATCAAATATGGCATTTTACATTCCTATCCAATTTATATGGGTAATTGTCAAATTGTAGGCAAATTTTAGCACCTACAGTGGCAATCACATTATTATTAGGAATTAAATATTTCATAACGGAAATTGATCTTATCAGATCTAAAAATTTAAAATCCAAAAGGGGCAGTTTTGAAAATGAGAAATAATAATGAAATTCTTACATGAAATACGGAAAGTGGATTTGAGGTTAGGACTTTGATGAAAGAGAGCGCGTGCTTTTAAAAAGTTCAAAAGCGAATACTGTTACGCATCCCATTTAGGAAAAACGAAATATTTAACTATTCTAGATAGTTCTTTCTAATATAAGTAAGGTGACGTAATAAATTAAAACTCTAATTGTAACTATTATTTTTTATTTCAATAAACACGTTTTAAATTACGCAAATGGAAACAACGTGACTGTAGTACAATTAAAGATTCAACATTCACTAAAACTATTTACATGATTTATTATGCAGTCTTTCAAATGTATTAAAATCTATGTATTACATCGTGTTCCATACTAACTAAGTAACTGAGTAATAAATTATGCTTCCATTTTTATCAAAATTGAAAATACGAACTCATGAAAATTCAATAGGTGTAAGGCAAACTACATTAAATTACTTATTTTCTAAAAATTTTATATTAGAATTTCAGCACCTTTTAGCTGTTATTTTTTGCGATAACTGTGTTATATATTTTTTTAAATTAATTTTATCTCAGCCTAAGTTCCTTTGGTATCCTTTTCAACCATTTTAACTTCTAGAACAAAAAAAAACATTATATTAATAAGTAATGACTGCTTGCATCTTTATTACAATTAAAAATCTAAACTAATTAAAATTCAAGCAGGTGTAAGACAAGCTATATTCAATTGCCTATTTTTTTAAATTTTTATACTAGGATCTCAACAGCTTTAAGCTGTCATTTTTTGTGATAACTTTCTAATATATTTGGAGAAAAATAATCTCTTGTTACTTCTGAGAGTAAGATTTTTTGGCTGTCTTTTTAAGAATTTTTCAGTTTCATAGAAGAAAACAAACATTATATTAATAGGCAATAAATTATGTTTCTGTTTATAATAAAATGAAAGCCTTTAGTTTCGAACTCCCTTATGTTAAAGCTGAAGGTTATCGTCATTATTTCAGATGTGCTTAACTACTTAGCAGACTTTTTCATCACAGATCGTTTTTTTACAGAAAGATTTTTTCATCGGTGTATTCCTAGTTCATAATGAATGTAATTCTGATTGCAATTAAAGCAACTTAACGTGCGCGTACTTAGTGCGTTTCCTTTGTTATTTCCTACCACTTGGTGAACCTGCATAGTTCCAAAGAAAGCAAGGTGTTCGCGTCCTTTTTACGCTCGCACGTGTTATGTGTGGGACCGTGGAGTTTGATCTTTGCACTTCGGTGCACCCTGGATCGGTGATGAGCTTCTCAAGCGAGTTTCACAAACTAAAGATCTGGGTATCTATCTACATTGTACCTTAAAATTTAATACGCAAATTGATAATATGGTCAGAGAGGCTAATCGATCTCTGGGATTTTTATTTTGAGCGTGTAAAAGGTTTGATAGGCCAAGTACTTTTAAAATGTTGTATTACTCATTGGTGAGATCCAGGCTAGAGTATGGAATGGTGGTGTGGTACACTGATACTCGCTATTTGATGGAGGCTATAGACAAATGCCAGAAGAGGTTTTTAAAGTTTTTGAAAAGGAAAACTGTTGGCCAGTTCTTACCTCCGGGCTCAGACTACTAGCAATTATGTGATAGATTGTGATAGAGTGGACATTAGAGAATCGAAGAACTGTTAACATAATCATTTTTCTCTTTAAAATCTTGAAAAGCTACATTGATAGCCCATTTCTTCTGAGTCAGATTCCATTTTCCGTACCTCAATATTATGCTCGTGCAAGTGTACCATTTTATTCACATAGCTCTGGATCTAGAACTCCAATCCAACGAATGTGTGCGATCTATAATACAAATAGTGACTCTCGTATAGACTTACAGTCCATGTCCTTTAATGCATTTACTCAAGCCATAAGAGAATATGTTATGCATTCTATGTAATTGAGCAACGTATTTTCTTTTAGATAAGCCGTCATTTATACCAATCTTATAATGAATTAATTATAATGCTACATAAAAGTAATATTAAATATTTAATGTAAGCTTACACGTAATCCTGTAATTGGTCCTAGGACTGTAGGATTTATAATAAACTAAAATGAAAATGAAAAATTAAATGATACGCTGAATATTTCTGTATTTATTACTCAATTATAACTACAATATTTTACTGAAAAAAAGACGTACGGTAATGACGTCTGAAATGACAAAAATCGAGGTACAGATTTTAAGGTTTTTACAATATTATTTATTTGACTTTAAAAATGTGCATAAATCAAATTTATGTTCATCTAAAGTTTAAAAACTTGTTAAGGTAAGCGTTTTTCAGGTTACGGTCTAAGAAAGGAGAAAAGCAGTTTATCCTTGTGCAAAGTGAGTTTGGGACGTCGTACGGTAATGACGTTTGGGGTGTTCTTATATTAAATTAAAGTAAATAGGAACAGAAATAAAAAGAAGAAATGACCATTTTGTAGAGGATGATAATAACTATTTATTAATTTAAAAAAATAAGTACAAGTTTCTAAGTTGATGTTATATTACTGGGACTTCAAGTTTTCCTCCAATTTGACAATTATCCTCAGAGGATCAATTAAGGCTAATTTAATGACCGATTAACAATTCTCAGTTGAAAAAAACAGGGGTTACGCCAGTCTAACGTTAGGCTAGCTTAACCCCTTTGTTTTTAACAAAAAAAAAGCGGGGTATTGAATTAGTCTTAAATGATCCCTTAGATATTTTTGATTTTTTTCCTACTGTTGCTTTTTACCAATTAAAAGAGTTAAAATTTGAATAGAAAAATGTACTTTAAATCATAGAAAAACTATTTTTTCAGACATTTGATTTTTGGCATGACAATTACCTTAAATTGAATAAGCTGCATAAAATTGTTACCAATTTATTAAAGTTACTTTTAAACACACATATATACATATATATATATATATATATATATATATATATATATATATAAATGTCATCCTGAAAAACATGCATATGTGTATAGCTTATTATAATCGCAAGTACTGATTTTTAATTACTTTATGTTTCTTTATCTCGTAATTTTGATTGAAATCCTTTTAATAACTTCAATTAAAACGGCCACTCTGAAAATCAAAAGACATAAATTGTTGAAAAATCTTAAATCTTTCAAATCTGATAAAATTTGATTAAATATACCCATTTTCGGTGTAAAACGCAAGCGTTACATAAAATTGTTGAAAATTAGCAATCTTGATGATGATCTTTGTTCATAAATGCTCATTTTTATTTTAAAATTAACACAACCTACAATTTTTAGAAGTTTGAAGCCTTTTCCCAAACTTTATGACATTATTTTGAAATGACTTTAAAAAAATACTAATTTAGATCCAAAAATAATAACATAAAACGTTTATAGTATTTACAATATAAAATAAACTGATTTCAATTGAAAGTATATTTGCATAATAATAATGCTCTAATTTACGTGATGCCAGATGAAGTGATGCCAGATACCATGTATTGATCATACTTCTGATCGTGTATAATGAAAATATTTAATACAGCTAATTAAGTTTGATATTTCCTTAATTCAATGGTTGGCGTCAAGGATTGTGGTTTAGATACTGTACTCTGAAATGAGATAAGATCGGACGAAAGCAGCCTACTGGAATTTCCCGCATTTCATATCTGGTCAATGGGGTAATAGTGCCACTTTGCATATTTATTCTGGCCCGTCCTTTAGCGCGACTGAGAACATTATATGAATATATTCCAGCAAGATAATTACTACTCTCCAATATTGCAAAGACGTCACCATCATGTGTTGTTAACACAATTTGTTCTTGGGTTGGCACGGGGCCATAGAGATTCGGTCCTTCCAGTAACTGAAGTGGTTTATCCGCAGGAAAAGTGTATCTTCGAAGTTCCAATATCCGGTTCGGATTCTTATCGGGAATAAGTCGAATGAATTGAAGTTGGTCAAGTCCATATACAAGTCCGTTATAAGAAGGGAGGCTGGTAGGTAGCGTCATGCATCTGGAAGTAGGAGACCTGGACCTGACACGAAGAGGTGGCTCGGCAGGAGGATGAGATCTGGCAGGAGAATGTTGTCTGCCAGAAGAAGAAGAAGAAGAAGATGGGCCACCACGAGGAATACCAGGAATAGGGGCACCATTAGGCAAACATTCAAACTGTACACTTAACTCTGCAAGAAGAAACAGACGAATGTTTTTGCATTTCTGAAAATAATCTACAAGGGTACTCAGATAATGATTAAAATTAAATAAGATGCTTGAAACTAAACCATTTCAAATAGTGGATATGTGCAAACTTTAAATCCTTTCAGGTTATAGGCACAGTTTGATTTCTAATAGAAAGCTTCAATGTATGAACAACGTGAAAGTTGGTTCGTGGAGGTGCTTCTGCTTTTTTATTTCAGTTTTTTCAATTGGTTCTTTTTATTAATTAAAGTTAAAAAAAAACACGTAAATGTAAAAGGAAATCATGCTCAGCTGTGAATATGTAAATTTCTATGGGATCAATTTCAAATCTTTGATATTGTACAACAAAATGAAATTAATAATTGGAAACTAATATTTTTTTAATAAAGGTATTTGACGTTTTACGTAGGTAACGTTCTTGATTTTTGATATCAATAGAAACTAACAAATAAATGCACACAGGGAATCTTGTATCAACAATGATGTAATATTTACTCGTGTCCTTTATTCAATATATAATATAGATATAAAGTCGGAAAATCTTATACTTCTCTTTCAACATTTTCCCATTGAAATTTTATGATATTTCAACCGCGAAAGACTTATATCGAATCCTATGTTTCAGAATCTTGAAAGTTTGTATCCGACTCTATCCATTAGAAAAGCTTATATACTTCTTAATCAAGATTTCCCCATTAAAAATATACTGAATTAGTGTGACTCGAAGTCTCGAAAATATCTATCTAATTCTATATGTTGCATAGTATAATACTTTTTCTATTAACAGTTTTTCATTAAAACTTTATCAAATATTGTCCGCAACAGGCATGTATCAAATACTATTTTACAGAACGTGAAAATTTTCATTCAATTCTACTCGTCCATTAATCTATCTACTTTTCTGCCAAGATATTGTTATACAAACTCTATCAAATTTTATGCAATGAGGAATTTTTTATAAAATGTATAAGATTTCTCGACGGACCGAGTTGGATAAAAACTCTGCAGATTCTATAAATCTAGAACGTAAGATTTGATTCAAATCATGTGCCAATAAAAGTTGCTAGAATTTTAATAAGAAGCTTTTGATATTAGGCATACAATTCAAAAAAATTTTGTCTGGAGAGAAATTAAGAGAGTTTTATTGAGAAACTGTTGACAGAAAAGTGTAAGATTTCTGAACATATAGAATCTTATAGAATTATTGTAGATTCCGAAACATAGAATTTGATTCCTGAAGTTTGTTTGATTCAATTTTATAGGATTTCTATCAAATGTGCTTATAGAATTTTATTTAAATTCTACTTTTTGAAAATTGGATTCATAAGACGCGCCATTTGACATAGTTTTTTTTAACTTCAAAATTTATTACCTCATGATCATTTTTTGAACTTGTATGCGTATGAACCTTATGAAGAAATAACAACCTTTAATATTGGCAATAGTTGTTATTCGTAATGTTGCTGATTTTAAGCATATAAAAAATGACCTGACTTTTATATTAATATATGTAGGTAGGGTGGTTCAATTTTTTTTCGAACTTGCATGCATATCGCCCGGAAATTTCTTCGAATCCACCAAAGAATAAATCCATTTTTTTTTTTTCGAAAAAAAATTATATTTAGAGGTGGCGCAAGCCCCATGAAGTTTAACATGTATTTCCCATAAGAAAAAAATACGTTTTTGTAAATTTTATTCAGCATCGTCAATATGAGCTGAATCGAGATCAAACTCAACATTTCTCTTCACAAACCGCCATAGAATACGAATGAAATATTACTTTTTAAATATAAACCCCAGTCTATTTGATAGGGTCCCGAAAAACCCCATAAGTGGGAAAATGGATTTTGCGAGTTTTTGCGGCTAATTATTATTTTGTTTGCGTATTTGTAAATGCATATTGTTAGAAATACATAAAATACTACTTTATACTAATAATCAGATGTTAAAGTAAATTTTTCAAACAATTTATTATTACTTTTAGCAATTTTCTCTTAGAATAGAGATAGAAAGTCGCGGTTTTTTCAAAAAATTAAATAATGAATTTTATGGACAAGATTTTAACAAAAATAGTTAAATACATAGTGAGTCTTCCCACAGCTTAAATTACCATTCTCAATTATTCACTATAAATTATGTAAAAAATTTAGAAATATTTTGTGACCTATTCTAGCATACTTTATCCTTAATATTAAATTCACACTTATTTCAAAGAAACTCAAATAGACTTTGCAAAAGAATGACCATTGGGATATAATTCAGATTACGTCGCAGAAATTGTTATTTGCGAAAATCGTGAAAATTTTTTGGAAATTATAGATGTAGTATAGTATTATATTCACCAATGGAATTGAGAATCACCGTCAAGGTAAAGACCAGAGTATAAAAGATCCTCATTTTTTGCAATTAGAGGGAAAACTGGTTCATACGTTAGCAAAGAATTTGGTTAACAATGTATCTAAAGAATATTCTGGCGTTTCATTAGAGTATAAATCTGCTACCTTAATTTTCATTACATCTATTACCAGTGCCAAGCTTGCTTATCTGAGATATTCATGTTTACATTTTATAAGTCAGTCTAAGGAAAGAAGTTTTTTTGGTTGGAAATATTTTTATTACCTTATTCTTATCACCCTCAATATTTATTCTTATCGCTAAAGTGGTAAGACTTAAATGAATATGTTGCAGATTATTTAATTATGAAACAAATTCTTTAGCAATTTTTCACATCCAATTTTTAAAACCTTTTTTTTAATGCATGAAATTCTAAACAAATAATTTTAAAACAAGAGGGAAAAAATAATAAACAAATATGAATATTTGAGATTTATTTATTTATTTTCAAAAATAATATTACGATTCTGGAAATTATATTTAAATACATCTTTCCCGTGCCACCGTTCTTCAGGAATGGATTTTCGTCGAAAAATTTAGCTGATGGTCGCAACTGCCAAATGATTCGTTTTTACAATTACTTAGTATAAAATTCATAATTCTGAAAAATTTGTGTGAACTGTGAAAACAACAGAAGTTTAGCCTGGAATACCATTTTACATATATTAAGAATTGTACTGCTAAGAAGAAACTTTTTGCGCACTAGAATCATAAAAGAGTGACTTAAAAGCGATTTGAAAAAAAGTGATTAAAAGTGACGCTGGTGACTGTCTGCCAGGCATAAGTACCTATCTGAAACATGTGAGGTAACGATAACTAGTTTCTTTCAAAAAGTAACTTATACATCACTGTGGCTTACATGCTCTACTTTAAAATGATATAAAATTTGGCTATACTGGCCCACTGGAGTTTCCTTGGTTTCATCTGGGGTCAATGGAATAATCGTGCTACTTTTGATGTTGATTTTTACCCGAGATTTGTATTGAATACAATAATTATATTTATTTATTTCAGCAAGAAAATTAGTACTGGCCAATATTGCAAAGGCGTCACCGTCGAATGTTTATAATACAATTTGTTCTTCGGTTAGCATGGCCCGAAAGACTTTCCGCCTTGCCGACTTTTATAGAGAATAAACTGAATAAATTTAAGTTGGTTAAGTCCGTATATACGTTTATTAGAAGTGCGAAGCTTGGTAGGTAGATCTATATGCCTTGCAGAAGGAAACCTGGACCTTGGACAAAGGGAAGGTTCGACAGGAGAAGAAGGCCTGGTTAGAGAATGAGATCTAGCTGGAAGAAGAGAACTGGCAGGAGGATGAGAACTGGCAGGAGGACAAGAACTGGCAGGAGTAAGAGAACTGGCAGGAGGATGATAACTGGCAGGAGTAAGAGAACTGGCAGGAGGATGAGAACTGGCAGGA